>JTDE01005689.1:19410-42672 GCA_014338405.1 Paragonimus skrjabini miyazakii
CGAACACTGAGGTACTGCGGCGAGCGGATATGAACGGGATGGAAGCCTTGCTGATGCTGAATCAGCCTCGTTGGCTGGGTCACATCCGTCGGATGGGCGATAAGCGTATCCCAAAACAGGTGCTGTATAAACAACTGAGATCAGGTGAGCGAAATCCTGGTGGTCAAAAGCTGAGACACCAGGATGCTGTGCGGGTAAGTCTTTTACGTTGTAAAATTGATTTTAGATGTTGGAAAGACTTAACGTTGAACCGGGTTGCTTGGAGGTATAAAATTCGGACGGGTGTCCGCGTGTTCAAGGAACAGTTATTGCGCGGCCGAGAACGGAAGCGCGAGGTACGCAAGGGAACTATCGGTGTCATAGATCGTGGTGACATGAGTATATGACGTTGCGGTGTGTGAGGCCGGGAATGCGCTGGCCGTTTGATATTAGTTGGTCACCAACGCACCAACGCACCGTCGGCGAAGAGACAACGAGTAAGTTAGGCTCAGGTAGGTCATATCAGCATATCCATTTTATTTTTGATAATGATTGCATCGACCAAGACCATGGTCGTTTGGCAACTAATCCGCTCCTCATTTCAGATACTGGGGTGTCTGTGATCTTCTACCTACCCTTTTCTTGAGCTTTTTTGGTGCACTGAATGATGAATCGTCTGTCTGATCTTTTCGTAGTTCAACTTTGAGTTTTATTTTTCAATTTTATCTTCTCTTGAATGCACTAGTATGCACTCGTATACTGAAATACTTCTTGTATTACATTTCACACATCTTTCTTCCTAGTATAGGTCTTGTCATTGCAGTCTCTCTCACTGTTTATTTTCCGAGAGATAAGGGTTTCCTTTTCGTGCTAACCATTCAATTGGCCGACCGGCATTGGCCAGCTGGACACAAAGGCCTCACTCACACACCTACTGGTTTTATTCCTTCGGGTTTACACCGGATACGTGGTGTGTGAGTGGGACCGCAAGTGGTGCAGCGCAAGCCACTTGGGGTGATGGTTCAAAGCGCAGGCGTCTTTTGGCTTCGGTTACTGTGACAGGCTAATCCGTTTCGGATGCCGCCAACCATTAACTTCTTTAGTCGACTACCCATGTTTCCGTTATTTGCAACTATCAGGCGCGTTGTTTTCCTATTTAGTTTCTAACTGCTTCGCCTTATCTTCCGAAACTGATATAATTTTGTAAGTACTTTTGTAACATTGTTATCTCCTGTTTTTAGCTTACTTTGTGATTGTTACGAATTCCATTTCGACTCTGTTTTCTGTGAATTGCATGCCGCTGGTTCCAGTTTTTGCAAACCGTTCTTCCGGGGTGCGCGGTTCCAAATTTTTAGCGCTTTTGATTAGTGTAATGTTCCATTTGGGCACACAAACAGGACACTATTTTCCGCTGACGATAAATTAGGTCTATGTACAATAATTTGACGGCCTGTGTGGACTTATTTTTTTTAGATTTTTGGCCGGCAAACCAATCGCACAGTGAAATTGTTAAGCCTATCAAATATAGTTCTGTACTCATTTTTTCTAGAACCACTGAGGTGAGACTCACCGGTCTTTAGTCGGTTACCATTTTTTTTGTACTGACCTATAGGGACTAGCCCTTGTAACGTTTTGTTCACTATTTTCTATTTCATAATTCTCACTGTTATTCACACTTTTTACTTTCCTCAACTTCACACACACAACCGACGTTTAAACCCAACTTAATCGAACTAATCAATAATCGATAAATACAAATGACACTTCTCGGGTCGCGAGCCTTGCGTTCTGTCTGCGTTCGGTGTTGCTGGTGCACATAATTTTGGAGAGTTAGAAACTAGCGGAATCAACCGTCTATTGCGACAAATTTCCACGTTTATCACCTTTTTGATCTCGTATTCACAACTGGATTTTGTGTAATGTTTAGATCCACTGCACCCTGTACAAAGGTATGTACAAAAATAATCAGTTCTAGAAGCAGCCGCTTCTCAGCGCTTATATATATATGTGTGCTTACACACAAGCACTCTCTAGGTAGGCGGAGCAGGATCACCAGGAAGACGAGGCGCGCGCACCGGAAGTGTACTGTAGGGTCGAATCAATTCAAACAGGTTTTCATTCAGCATGAGGGCAACTGATATGGACTGTACATAAAAATAAAGCAAAATATGAAAATATACACAATACTGTACAGACATCTTGTAATGGCCTAGTTTTTGTTGGTGCTTTGCATAGATAGGATTGTTTTCGAAAATCGTCAACGATCACTTACCAAAAGCTTAATAGGATATTCATCCTCACTCACCTATACGGAACGTTGTCAAACACTTGGTATTGATCCACTTTGGTTACGAAGATTAAAGTTGAATCTTACACTTCTGTATAAACTGTTACACTCGGACGCCATCACCACGGCGTTCGCCGTTCATTTTAATCACAGCTCTTCATATGGTCTAAGAAACAAGAGTTCCCCTTTGCCAACCCTGTTAGCTCGCAAAAAGATACGAACCAACTTCTTTCTTGTAAAATATTCCTATATTTGGAATAGACTTCCGAATGAAGTCAGAGCCAGTAACAGCATTCCGCATTTTGAAAAAGACTTGGACAGCTTCCTTACATTATACATAATGTCAATCTTCAAACTTTGTGTATCCTCTGATGACCTTTTTGAATGTGGTCCAGATAACGTTTAGCCGTCAGCAGGATAAACGCATGTACCCGTCCTTACTATCAGGGTCCTATTTGAAACAGCTTGCCTGAAACTGCTTACTGCGTATCCACCGTTTACTCACACTACATCTCGCATCTGATTCGATACGTACTCACGAAACCACATCATTTTACTCACGTGCGTCACTAATATATAGTTGTACGTAAAACAGAAAGAAAAAAGGATTATATCTCACATGTATACTTTTCCACATTTTGTATATATGCCTTTTCGTAATAACCTGTTCACTTTGGTAATCACTCAGACTATAACTAATGGTAGCCAGTACTGACGGTTCAATTGGCCGGCATACAAAAACTCCTCACAGAAAGCTGTGGCAAAAAATACTCCCTCGTTCACCCTATATAAACTAATTATAACCCCAGGTCGCATCGTGTCTTGCCTCCCTTGCCTCAACCTTTCCCCATTATCCATAACAGTAGCGTGCTATGAAATACATATTTTACCTTATATCTCACATATATACTTTTCCACATTTTATATATGAAATACATATTCTACGTTATATCTCACATATATACTTTTCCACATTTTGTATATGAACTACATATTCTAACTTTTATCTCACATATAGACTTTTCCACATTTAATATACATGCTTATTCGTAATAACCTGCTCACCTTGGTTACCACACACTGTAATTAATGGTAGCCAGTATTGACGGTTAACTTGACCAGCATGCAAAACTCTCCGCAGAAAACTGTGGAGGGAAAATACTCCTTCGTTTACCTTATATAATCTAAGTATTACCCTAATTCACATCATGCGTTGTCTCCCCTGCCTCAAACCCTCCCCATTATCCATGAGTAAATGTCGCGTGCACTGAAATACATACTCTACCTTAAACATTGACCATATAAAACAAACTGATGTCAAAAATACATAATGAACCCACTGAAACCTCAGTTCATATAGTGGGTTGTCCTTCTGCCTCGAAACCCTCCTCATTAACCATTAGTAACTATTGTGGGCTATGAAATATACATTCTAGCCTAAAAATGGGCCCTACAAAATAAACGGACGTCAAAACTTCAAACGGAGTTTTGAATATCACGTGATAATCAGTCTAGAAGTTTCTGCTGGTTACCCAATTATCGTACAATGCCATGACAATTATTTCCGAATATTATATACTTTATTTGAAAACACAAAAATATCGATATCGCGTAAAGTTTTGTCAGAAATATAACATTTACATTAATCATCGTGGTGACTGTGATCACTTCACATTTTCCCATTTAACACATGATATTGCGCTCTTTTTCTCACTTCCATGAGCATCCGTAATGCAAGAAAAATTTTCGCGATGAATGGACGCTCAAGACCCCATATCGGCCGAGCGATTAACGAAATTCTCAACTTTTTGACGTTTTCGAGCAATCGTCGAGGTCCTGTGCTGGAGTATGTTCAATTCTTTGTCCGATTTTGGAATTTCCCGCCCTCCTTCGCCAAAAACTGACCTATTTCAACATTTTTCCGAATGAAGTTACGTCAAATAACGGCGAAATCCTCTGAAGATTACTTTGCACGTATTTCCCCGCGTGACCTTGAAATAATTGAAACGTCGTCTTTACCTAACCTTGTAAAAGGCAAATTAATGTAACATCTCATTTTTTGGACTGAATCCGTGGAACAGACGAACTACATTTTTTTATTATGTGTGAATCAAACGTTGTAAACTGTGGCTATTTTCCACTTGATTACGTCTTCTTTGGTCAACAGATTTTATGTTTGTCTTGTTTATATCCATTTGTTGCTTGTACCGCACGTAATTATCTGTCATGATCGCGCACATCCGAGCGTGTTTCTCACAAACGCGTTGAGAAAATATATTATTATTATTATTAGATCGATACTTCCTGCTGAGGCCTGTTTGTCTGGCCCAGTTGTGTACCCCATTTTCGCTCATGTGAAAACGGACTTTCTGTTTGAATTCTTCTGGCATGTTAATGCCATAGATGGCTAAAGGGAGTCGGAATATGGAAACAGTTTGGGGGTAATGAACGTAAGAATGGTGGATGTGAAGGCAAAAGAGGAGGTTAACAAGTTCTGCTTTGATGAACTTCAAGTCGGTAAGGCGACGGGAGCGGATGAGCCAAGACCAGCCAAACTCAAACCACTGGCAGGAATATTGACTGGACCACTTACTGTCCTTTTTTGCAAGATCTCTCGAAATAGCTTGTCTACTGGAGTATTGAAAGCTAACCACTAATGTCTTTATTCACAAGGATGGTAACGAAGTGTGGAAACGTTCCCTAAAAGTTCCACTCCAAATTAGATGACCTACCCAGTGACAGTAATTCAGAAGCCAACCAACTGCGCAGTACTCCATATATTGTCAAGTTCGAGGAAGAGGAAGTGTACAGAGAGTGTGCGTTCCATGTGTAGCGTGAACAGCGGAAAAATGAAGAATTTCTACATGAGCAAAAATAGGATATTCAACTGGGCAAGACGGACATGCCTCAACAAGAAGCATCAAATTGCACACCAGAATACGAGCCACAATTAATCCTGTCTATGAAATCACTGCACGTCTGCCTTTTACTCACTCCTCCTTCTGTTCTGTCAGGATCCAAGGTTCGGTTTTAGTACTCGGAAGCACCTGTTGAAACACCCTAACATTATGCATATAACGCAGTTCACAACCGTTGCAGTACTGGTTGGAAGGATAAAAGCTCTTGTAGGCATGTTAAATTCCGACGAACTACACTCCACCTATTTTGTGAATTGGGGCCCAGTGCTAGTAAAAAAGTGAATTGTTCCGCTCCGAAAGATACGGCGCACGATCAAAACCATCCCCACATTGAAAAATGCAACATGCACTTCGTGTACAAGCCAATGACAAAATTAACTGCAAACCAGCGCGTGGGCAACTGTGTCGTTTGCTGGTATGGTGTTTCAAGACCAAAACCAGTTGGAAACGGCCATTTAAGCGCGAAAAGAGACTTCTCAAATTTTTCCTGAAATATCACAAGGCATATTACGGGACAAATATATAGATTTCATCAAGTATACTAGTGGTGTTGCAATGAGAAAAATCAGTTATACCTAAAATTCGTCCATAGTCGCACTTTTGTTGAAAAAAATGGGTCGCCATTTTTTTCCACATAAGCATAATGTTGGCTTTCCTAATCAATTTCACGTTCTAAAAATGCTTCCATTGAAAGTTTCGTGGTGGAACACATCTTTCCATCTCACGGAAACTCTCAATTTCGCGCGGTTTTGGAAATAAAATGGAATTAGTAATTTTCGACCACATTGTGTTCACATTGTACACGAAATATCACACTAATTCCTGATGAAAACTATGTCGCCACGGCTGTTACTTAGTTACACATCAGAATTATATATTCAGCATGATTCCCTGATAATGTTTCTGGTGGAAAACGGTCTACGTTACCACCTGGCTATTTCTACCCACAGCGTGATGTAAACATGCGTAAAATGTCCCACCCTGTCATTCATAACGTGCGTATTGTTTGGTTTGTTGCTTATTGATCATGCTTTAATGTGGCTTGCCATGTGTACGCGAGTCAATGCTCACTTGTCCGACGGATAATGACCCATTTTGATGCTCGTTATTTATCTGACGAAAACATTGATTCTCACTTCTACCGTTTCAGCTGCCAACCTTCTATATTCGGAACATGGATGCTTGTGATTTCGATGACTGTTGGTGTATGTCTTCGCTGGTTGCAGATTTCACTGACGGCTGCCAGTATGTTATCTCAGTTTTCACCGGAACTGAAGGATATGTTTATAACTTATCCTGAACAGTCCCAATACAAGTTTATTTTGATTTCTTCAATTTTGATTTCTACAAATTTGTTGATAGCTTAAGTCAACCGGACGGAGCAACCACTAGCGTGAATATGTGACATACTTAAGCGCATAATGCATGCTGAACGGAGCAGACACCAATGTCAACGCAGTACGCATGAATCGGAATGACAAACACGTGCAAAAATGTCAACGTATATTATATAATTCATAACAAATCAGTATGAGACAAGGTGAACAGCAGCTTGCCAATCACGTTTCCAGGATTTCGCTTTCGCCAAATGATCTCCTGAAGGTGGGACTGGAACTGCCGTTCGTTTGATCCAGATATAGAACGAAAATGCTTTCTAGCAAAGGACTGAAGGTTTTCTATATTCTGTGTGTGGGTCACGCTATTTCCAGGATCCGAAACATTTTCAGACTGGTTGATCGTCCACTGCTCGTAATGAGCTATTCCATCCAGAGCTCTGTAGGCTCTCCATTCGTCCGTGATGAATGTGGTGTTCGGCTGAAAGCAAAGGAATGAAATAATGTAACAGGCCTACCCGAACATGTCTTCGGATGATGAGCAATAAGGTGGCTGTAGTCTGTGTCTCCATTTCAATGCCACCAATTACCCAAGCTTTCAGGAAGTGAAACCCGCGGTGGTACTTCCCTTTCATAAACAGCGATTCATCTGTTTCGACGGTGGGATACGTAACCTGCGGCCGGCTTGCGTTGACCTGCTCCGAAACAGCCTTCTTGTCTGCACACTTCGAGACCTGAATCAAGTTCGGCAAAATGCAGAACAGTTAAAATGAATTACCTTCCGACAGTATCCATAGCACCACATCCAGATGTTGAGCCCACCGCAGTTACCACGACAATCTCATCATCGCACACACCCATAGCACCAGGGCTGCAACTCCGTATTCTTAACATGAAGTATAAACAAGCCAAACAATTTTCTCTCCTTGGATAGTGCACTCGTCCGGCGCTGAAATGTCACTAACATCAAGTCACCTTGATGACCCGTGGTCTGACAGCCGTGGAGCTCAAAGTGTGGCACACCGACATCTAACAGGGGACATACGTACGGGCAGAAAATAAGACAACATACTGGCAGCCGTCAGTGAAATCTGCAACCAGCGAAGACATACACCAACAGTCATCGAAATCACAAGCATCCATGTTCCGAATATAGAAGGTTGGCAGCTGAAACGGTAGAAGTGAGAATCAATGTTTTCGTCAGATAAATAACGAGCATCAAAATGGGTCATTATCCGTCGGACAAGTGAGCATTGACTCGCGTACACATGGCAAGCCACATTAAAGCATGATCAATAAGCAACAAACAAAACAATACGCACGTTATGAATGACAGGGTGGGACATTTTACGCATGTTTACATCACGCTGTGGGTAGAAATAGCCAGGTGGTAACGTAGACCGTTTTCCACCAGAAACATTATCAGGGAATCATGCTGAATATATAATTCTGATGTGTAACTAAGTAACAGCCGTGGCGACATAGTTTTCATCAGGAATTAGTGTGATATTTCGTGTACAATGTGAACACAATGTGGTCGAAAATTACTAATTCCATTTTATTTCCAAAACCGCGCGAAATTGAGAGTTTCCGTGAGATGGAAAGATGTGTTCCACCACGAAACTTTCAATGGAAGCATTTTTAGAACGTGAAATTGATTAGGAAAGCCAACATTATGCTTATGTGGAAAAAAATGGCGACCCATTTTTTTCAACAAAAGTGCGACTATGGACGAATTTTAGGTATAACTGATTTTTCTCATTGCAACACCACTAGTATACTTGATGAAATCTATATATTTGTCCCGTAATATGCCTTGTGATATTTCAGGAAAAATTTGAGAAGTCTCTTTTCGCGCTTAAATGGCCGTTTCCAACTGGTTTTGGTCTTGAAACACCATACCAGCAAACGACACAATTTCCGACGCGTAAATTAGCTTGAGCTGATTACCCTGCCCAACACTTTGACAATGAAGCGCAGACTGAACTATTTCAAGTATAAGGCGTTTCGACATAACTTTGTCTGTGACGTGGGTGTGTTTAAACGATGCAGAACGCACATGGACAACACGTGTGACAAACCGGTCTT
Source organism: Paragonimus skrjabini miyazakii (assembly GCA_014338405.1). Lineage (NCBI taxonomy): Eukaryota > Metazoa > Platyhelminthes > Trematoda > Plagiorchiida > Troglotrematidae > Paragonimus > Paragonimus skrjabini miyazakii. The sequence goes on from JTDE01005689.1 coordinate 28,017, forward strand.
CTGTTAGTCAATACATAAACGACCCACTCAGGTTGGGATAGACCTCGGCCTTCGTTGTCGTTCGAACTGCCGAATAGTTCGGTCGCGCCCTGTCTCGGATACTAGAGCGACTGTCACATGAGTAGCAGTTTGACGGATGCCTTAACAGTTGAAGGTAGAGCTAAAACATCCAGAGTAGTGCTGATCGTCTACGAAGTGTGGATCCGGATACACATTTCGGAGCGTGAATCGAAGGGCTTGCCCAGAAGCAGGCCTCCAAACCGAGTTGGGTTAACGAGTGGCTTCAACACACTACTGTGACCATAGCCATTTCAGCTGGAACTGGGGGATGCGCATTCCGAGTCAAGTCGCTCGGTCCTATCGTCCCAGTGCTTTGGCGACCACCTTCCACAATCTACAACACCTAGTTGCTGACATATGCCTTGTGACTATCTCAGCGGTTGTATGGCGATATTCAGTTGATAACCAGCACGCGCCAGCTGCTACATGTATTAAAAGTAAAAGTATATTGCTGCCCGAACGAATTGTGCTATCGCAATTATTTTTCCACCGTTGGGTTATTAATGAATGCTGCATTCATGCTCGGGAGAGGCGTTCCAATTTATCAGGGAGATTATCGAGGTCTATTGGTATTCCCGTGGAGTCTGAAGCATGTCATACAGTGTTTATAGACTTACCGCGCCATTTATGGACTCTGACGTTGTAACCGCACAAGCCAAGGATCTAGTGAATAATTGTTGGCTAACTATTCCTTTGTGCCTGTCGTTTCAGATGTGCAGACGAGGGACGTCAATAAACAAACAGGAACAACACACGCACCGAAGAATTGCAATTATGAGGTCAGCAAGTTCCCCGAACCCCGTTTGTAATTGGCTTATGTAAAAAACTGAATGGAGCGAAAGAATGGTAATCTGTTTCTTTTTTGTACCACACCAAACACACATGCTGTTATTCCGGTTCGTTGTTCTTGTTGTCCCGGTGTTCTGCTGAGTGACTGATTGTTGTGTTGGGACTACTCCATGTATTCTACATTGACCGTACATTATCGTTTCCGTTCCATCGCCTCCGTATGCATCAAAGATTGTGCTGATTTCTTGTGCATTATAACGTGACGTTTAATAACCGTGTTCCCACAACCGCAGGCTTTTCCAGGTATGGCTCAATTTTATGGCGTCGCAAATGAGCCATTTCGTTTGCTTGCTGCGAACACATTTTATTTAACCGTGCTATGCATATACGGGCACCACGATGAAGTCGACTTGAGGTCGGTTATAAATGCTGCCCAAATTGTAGGCCGTTGTCCAGACCTGCATTGTCTGGAAAAATGCAGTAAGTAAACCGAACCGAACTGAATACCAAGCTGGATTCAGACCACACTTGTTGACTATAACTAAGGGGGGGTGTCGTTTTATGGTAAACAATTACCCATGCTGAGGCGGTTTTTGTAGAGTGCAGATGAATTATACGGAGGACACAGATATTACTAGATAACGTTAGCTAGTGCAGTAGCCTAATAAATCAAATGACAAAAATGACCAGAATAAGCTAATGTCAAAAAGAGTTGTAACGATAACGGATAGGCTCAAAAGGTAAGCGTACAAATTAAAACGGAAGACGCGTGATTAATGTGCGAACGACTCAATGATAGGTCAAAGTCCGCTGGATTGAACAGATCACCACAAGAGAGAGGGACAGCGCCAGAGAGGAGAATTGCAACACAACCGACGAATAATTCCACACGAGGCCTGGGATGACGAACGTTGAGCGTCAAAAGATCAACTGATATGCGGAACTAAAATACCTTACTGTCTAATCATTTTACTAACCCAAAAATCCTCACGAATGAAGAAAACAGAGATGGTGCGCGGTGACTCCCGTTTAGTCGTGTTGACGATTCAATTCACCAATGACGGTGATGGTTTCGAACAAGTCCATAGATGAAGATAACAAAACGGTTTATACAGAATGTACAGAAATGAGTTAAAATATAACTGCGAATTGTGGACACCACACTAGGACTGGTCAATTCTTGACGCACGCGTGTGGGGGCCGTTTGCAGCGTTATCATTATAATAATTGAATCCTACTGAACACGAACGCGAATAACTGATGCGAACATGGTTGCATGATTGCATGATTGCACGGCGCGAAGGTCAAATTTAACTTGACGAATTTTTGTGGAGAAAAGAAAACGACTTTATTACCACAAATTGTTTGAGTGGAAGCGCCATTCCTTCACTAGAAGACTTTAAACACTCTCCGATTACTTCTGCTGCACGGAATTCATCTCGTGACACTGCTGCCACTGACATGCCACCAACTGCAGCAACACAGCAATACCTCGTGGCACCATAGAGACTCACCGGACAGCACGTTTGGCAAGTCCTATTCGCCTTGTTCATCATCCTTATTTTCTTAAACTTTATGAGCTCTGCAGATTAGTTAGTTAGCTAGCATGAGACGTGCCATTAGTCCGACTACCGACGTTTGTGATCCGTGTCTGAAGGTAGTAGGGACCTGCAGTAAGGCCATGGCCTGTGACTTCTGTAATTACTGGGTTCACTGCAAGTGCGACCCCGAATTCCCTATAGGCTTATATTTAAGGCTCCGAGACTCACCCACTCCGGTCCTCAGATACCATTGTGTGACATGCCGACTAAACAACCGTAAGATCACCATCACTCAGGATACCGACAGAACAAACGAGTTAATCAGTTCCTCAATCTCTACAATGTGCAGTCCCGATACCCTAACGCCAAGCAACCTTATCATGGCTACACGCAACCAAAGTCCGCCGTTTCCTGTACTAGCTAGTAAACCAGCTTCGACAGGCCGCACTAAGCGGAAGCGTGGCAAACGCATCGGTACTCTGTCTCAGCAAGCTGGTGCTTCCTAGTCACCCATCAGCACGAAGCACGAAAGCTCTAAGCCTTTAGTCGAAAGCTGTGATCACACAGCCGTCCCCCAGCTCAGAACATAGGGCACAAATACTTCCAGGTGTAGTCATTATCCCGAGTTTGCTAGACATAATCTCATTATTTATAACGCTGCAGAAATCGAAAGCACGTTGCTCAATCAGAAAGAAGCTAATGATCAGTTAAAGTAAAAGTCCCTTTGCGATCTAATTAATCTAGGCGTGGAAGATAAACCGACGCTATGCAGGTTTCGTAAGTACCACCAAGACGGACGCCCCCGGCCAATCCGTGTCACGCTCTGCCAGATAGAAGACGTCAAGGAGGTTCTCTTAACAGCATCTTCCCTGCATAGACTCAATAAAGCTTGCCTAAGAACGAAACCTGACTTCCCTTGGGTGATCAGGGAGACTCGACGAACGGCATATCACAACTCCCAGAGTTCCCAGTATGACCAAACGTGTAGTTTAGTTGTACACATCGCAGAGGAGCTGAAGGATGCGGATGCATCGCACGTGCATAAGCAGGACATCGACCAGTGGAAGTTTATCCGAGCTCAACTAACTTTAGACGTAGGCGAATGTGGAGCATGGTCTATACAACGCCTTCCGCGCCAAGCACACCTGGGCTCCATGTCAACACCCAGACTATTACGAATCACTCCATTCACAAGTGATATGTTGTGCACTGTGCTTCACATGTGGTATACGCTGAAAACAGCTCCCCATCTGAGATCCAACTTCACGCAGATAAACCAGGGTCTGAGCGTGGATCACCTTTTACTGACATACCTCCCATGGCGGAAAGTGTGGTAAAGATGACCAAGATACCGGAGATCATCAGTAGCCCACCATCTCATGCACAGCCAAAAAACCTGGTAAAGCCGACCTCAAAAGGGCCGGCTTAGCTCAGGTAGTACCCGGATGAGGGTAAGCAGGTACACATATCTTGCTGGTGGTGTGTGTTTGTTAATGTTCTTTCTCTAAAAAACAAAGTGGAGGAACTGTGACAGCTTGTCGACTCAAAGAAGCCAAAGGTCGTAGGTGTAGCGGAGACATGGCTAACGTGGAACATGTCCGATCATGAGATAGAAATTCCTGGTTATACTATCTTTTGCAAGAATCGGCTAGCAAGCAGAGGTGGGGGCCTAGCAATGTACATTGGTGCTGAATTATGCGCAGCCCTAAACAGAGACCAAACCCTCCTTTCACTTGAAGAGTCCCTGTGGATAAATGTTAGGACACCCCACTTATCACAACTCATTGTCGGTGTCATTTATCGTGCCCCGTCTGCAGCCCCAGAATAGAATGAAAGAATGCAAAGCGCCGTTAGACGAGTCACCGCAATCCCCGGTCATTGCATCATCGTTTTGGGGACTTCAACCTCCCGCATGCAGGTCTCTCCAGCGGGCTAACGTCTGATACTGCTTCCACGGAATTCTACAACCTCGTGCAGGAAGAAGGACTCACCGAGCATATCAATCAACCCACAAGATGGAGAGGAGGTCACAGGCCATCCCAACTAGACATGTTGTTAACTACCGAGCCCCATATGGTGGATATAGTAGAAGTTGGTGCGCCATCAGGTGCAAGTGGCCATTCCACAATCATTTTTTTCTTAATTTGCGACGTCACGATCATTCGCCCTTTACTGTCGACTAGACGCAATTTCACACGAGCCAACTTTCGAAAGATGCGAGAACACCTATCTGTCTGCAAAATGTAGCACAGTAGACGAACACCTAGAGCGTACTATGTCACACTTGAAAACTGCGATAACTAGTTCGCTCCCACTTTATACTCCACGCCCCACCTGCAAGTCGCCCTGGCTCAAGCCATCGACCAAGTGTCTAATGAAAGAGAAGCGGATCCTGTGGGATGCGTTTCTCCTTAAAGGAGATGGTGCCTTACACCTGGCATACAGATGCTGTCGTAATCAATGCACAGCAGCCGTACGCGCCGACCGCAGGGCTCACCAGGTATCACATGCGAGATCTATCGCCGACTGTCCTGAAAGGTGCTCTGGGCACATGGCCTCCTTGACCAGATGGAAAGCTGCGATATCCTCTCTCATGGGACCTTCAGGACTCTGACTCTAACTATGAGGCAGCTGAGATATTACGCGTTCAGTATGCATCCGTCTTCAGCAACTCCGCTGAGACGGAACCATGTACCACGGTCTTCTGTCCTGAACGTTCCTCTGACTTTACTCCGGCTAACGTACGCACCAAGTTACTCTTGCTGCGCGTTGATAAGTCCCCACGGCTTGAAGAGTTACCCCCACAAATGCTGAAAGAATGCGCAGATGTGCTGGCAGAACCACTTGCACGTTTGTTCCAACACTCATATTACACTGGTTGTATTCCAGCCACTTGGAAGCACGGCGTCATCTCTCCCATCTACAAGGGTGGGGATCGAACGAACGCCAGTAACTTTGGACCGATTGCTCTACTACCAGCCATGTCGAAAGCGATGGAGAGCATAGTAGACGATTTCGCGAGAAACTATCCAAATACCCACTTACTGTTGGAGCCGGAACAGCAGGGCTTCAGAAACAGTCACTCATGCACGACCATCCTACTGATTGCCGCTGACTCATAGACAAAAGCTGCCGAAGAACGTCTCCCGGTTGATGCTGTGTTTTTAGACTTTACGAAAGCGTTCGATAAAGTTGACCACGGTATACTACTGGGCAAATGAGATGATATGGGCTTATGCAGTGAGGTTTGTTTTTGGCTCAAACGATACCTATCCTGTCGGATACACACAGTTAAAGTTAATGGTGAGCTATCCAAGCTGTTCAGCGCTACAACTGGTGTACCACAAGGCTCCATACTGGATTCCTTATTATTCTTAGTCTATGTTAACAATCTCCCAGGCGTGAGTTATTCCCCCGTTGTGATGTATGCTGACGATACGGAACTATGGCGTGTCCTGCACAGTGTTGGAGACGCAGAAGACTTTCAAAGAGACCTAGATACCCTGCATCAATGGTCCGTGGAAAATCGACTGTCCTTCAACACGTTCAGGTCAAAGACTATACACGTTTGTCATCACAGCCCTAGAACATATCGCATCGGTGGTGCTATCCTAGCCACTGTCCACCAGGAGCGCGACCTAAGTACTGTCGTTACATCAGACCTCTCCCCTAGTACTAAAAATATGCTGTTGGTAAAGAAAGCTAGCAGCAGGTTAGGTATGCTTAGTGTGATTGTTGGGGATCTCCCAGTCGGTAGATTCTCACATATCTACCGCACACTGGTAAGGCCACTGCTGGAGGTCAGCATTCAGGCATGTGCACCTTAATGGAAGAAAAACGTCGCTGCTCTAGAGGCAATCCAGAGACGATTCACTTAGAGGGTTGAGGGTCTGTTGTCCTTGTCGTATGAAGACCGTCTCTCGAAGCTGGAACTATTACCTCTGGCCTACAGGCGTCTGATGGGTGATCTTATATTAACATAAAAAATCTTACGCTTTCCGGGTGACACCAACAAAAATCTTTTTACACTTGCCGATACAGTGAGTCTCAGGGGCCATATGTACAAGATCTCTATAACACGTAGTACCCTTTTATGCAGACGACATAGTTTTGATGTCTGAGTCTGTTAGACATGGAACGCACTTCCTGCCGCGATTGTCATGGCAACGTCAGTCGACGCATTAAAAAAGCAACTAGATGACTGGATTATCCAAAGATGGCCGTTGGCAGTCGGGCACGTATAGCCCCATGTACCTTTATTGTTGTCATTTTCTTCTTCTCTCGTCTTTTCCGATTTCAATGGTTCAATGGTTTAATAGATTGTAAACGGAGGTAGGAAGCTGGAGCTTTTGAGGATTCCGTATCTCGATGAGTAGAATCTCAAGGACCTCATCAACAGGCTGAAGTGGGGAAAATAGGTGCAGTATCTGAACTAATGCAATAGATGTTGGTCAATGCGAGCCTTGAAAATTGCTACAAAGCTGGCAGAAACACCATTGTCTGATAAAACATTCCAAGCCTTGCAAACGCGCAATGAGAAAAAGCTGTGTCTGCATTCTAGTCTGCTATGTTGGACTTCTAGTTTTAGGGAGTGGCCCCTCAGTGTCACGTTACTCTCCTTGTTGAGCATCAAGTGGCAAGGATGTTCCGGGGACTGCACAATCCAAAAGGTTAATACCAAGTCACCCCTGAGCCGACGATACTCTAAGGAGTACATATCCAGAGATTTAAGCCTTTCCTCATATCGTCCAGTTTTCAGGCCCTGGACCGACTTAGTGGCTTGTCGTCGTACCAACTACAAGAGTAACTTGCCCTTTTGGAGATGCGGTGGCGAGAGTACAGTTCCATTCCCCAGATGCGGTCGAACGGAACTGTTATAAAGAAGCCGAAAACGATCAGGGTTGAACAGGTCGAAGAAGCGTTTCACTAACGCCAGGATGTTGTTAGCCATTTTGCATTTGTTTCAACGTTCACAGAGCGTGTGCAAAGCAGTGCATCCTAAGTCCTTCTGAATAAGAACCGTCTGAAGCAGATATCCGTCGAGGTAATAAGTGGTTTTTATAGAGCCGTGAATGTGCAAAACTTTGCACTTACGAGCATTAAATTCGAGTAGGTTCGCTCGAGACCAATTGAATGTAAAGTCAAGGTCCTTCTGTAGGGTGTTAGAATCTTCGGTCGTGTTGACGGCTCGCCAAATGTTGACGTCGTTCGAAAACAGTAGGAATAGAGAGGTGATTGAGAGTGAGAGATCGTTAATGAATACCAAAAATAGCAGCAGGCCAAGAATTGAACCTTGGGGTACTCCACTGGGGCTAGGCCTGCAGGTAGAGAAAACGCCAATAACGCGCACCCTGTACAGACGGTTAGCACAATACGACTCAAGCCACTGAAGAAGATTGCCTCGCACCCCATAATGGGAATGCTTGCCGATCAAGACAGAATGATCCACGCGATCGAATGCCTTAGCAAAGTCGAGATATACGACATCTGTTCCATTGCCCTGATCGACTGCTTTCGTCCACTGGTCGGTGGCTATCAGTAGATTTGTGGTACTCTAACGGCCCTTGCGAAATCTGTGTTGCGCATTGGAGAAGAACTCATGATTGGTGAGATACTTATAAAGCGAGTCGTATACAAGCGCCTCTAAAATTTTTGGAACGCTTGACACCAGTGCAATTGGTTTGTAGTCACTGGGGCAATTTCGCCTACCACCCTTGAAAACGGGTGTAATGTTCACGAGTTTCCAACTGCCGGGTGCTGATCCCTGGAAGACGGATTGCGTAACCAGTCGGCTAAGTGGGCCAGCAAGCTGTTCCGCCGCTTCTCGCAAGGCCTTGTGTGGTATAACGTCGAGGCCAGGAGGGCTGTCCCTAAGGCACCTGAGTTTAGCCAACACCGCTGAGGAGGAAGTATCCACAGTGCAAGTGCCAGCGACTTCAGTGTCAAAACGAACCTGAGGAACTGATGGTGACTGCGCAAAAACACTGCTGTAAAACTTAGCAAGGACATCAACGGTCTCCTTATCACAGCTGGTAAGGCCTGATGGGCCCAAGGGTTGTTGAATTCCGGCTTTTGCCTTGTGAGTTGATGCTACAAATCGGAATGGGCTGTTTGGATCAGCGTCAAACCGTTCTGTAAGACGTTGTTGGTAATGAAGACGGTCACGTCGAATGAGCGATGTACACCGATTCCTTAGGGCAGCGTATGATTTTTGGTCAGCTTCGGATCCTGATAATCGATAGCACGTTCAAGCATATCGCTTCTTCAGAATGAGTTTAAGTGTACTAGAGCGTAGTTGTCTTGGCGGTTTATTCCATTTTGAGTCCGATAGTGGTGTAGATTCACCTACGGCTGCAGAAACGATGGTAGTATGCTCCTCACAGAGATCCAGTCGGTGCGCTGAAACACCTCCTCGTGGTGCCGACTGGGCGGCTTCGGTGCAAAACTTGGCCGGCTAAGTGGTCAGCAACGCCAGATAGGGCCAATCACTGTACCTGGTCTTAATCATACTGGTTACATTCGATCAAGACAATGAAATCACCGCCAGCATCTCCGTGCAGGCAACTACCAGTACACAGGATAAGTAAGTGGAGTACACCTGTTCAGAATGTTGCCAAATTCGTAAAACGAAAGCTGGCTTGTCAGCTCATAACCGCCTGCATCGACGCAGAAATGGTCCAGAGCAGGAAGTGGACACCCAGCTTGCCACAATCTTTGACTGTGCCAACTGTGACCGCGTTTCCCCCACCAAAATTGGTCTCAGTCAAAACAGAAGGCATGAGAATTCCATCGAACGCAACCATGAGAAGCTCATCCCCATGAAAACCGCCAGATCCAGTTGGTCTCAGCAAGAATCAGCTTCTCTTATCAGATGTGCCGATGCACTGGCTTCGTTGTGCCCTACTCGATGCGAACTCCACCATCGGCTCTTGTCACATTTCCCAGGTCGTAATTTGGAGAGCATTCGGACTCGTCTGCATGCGCTGAATTGGCAGAGGAATACTGCCCCTTGCTGCCGATCCAACCACCGTCTCACAGACTAACACGACATCGGATGTTGGGTCCCAAGCTGCTGATCACTTTGACTGATTTGCCTGTTTGATCCAAACAGTGATTACCCAACTGGAGTCTAATAGCGAGGCTTTCCTTCACAGCGATGAACTACTAGCTATTGCTCGCGGTCTTCAGGCAGGTATTTTCACAGCGGTGCAAGCTAAATTACTGTTGAACATGTAGCTTTTCCCTACAACTGACGACTTGTCACTCGACGACGTGATCTTATTTACGTCGGAACCCACCTGATCACGAAACAGGTACGGAAGGCTAACTATGCAGCGATCCAAACGCTTTACCACCAGCGTAAGAAAGACGCTGCGCTTGCAGTTTTTTCTGGAAACTGGCGAACTGCCTATAAGATGAACCGCGGCCTCCCAGATAATTCAAACGAATACTGGTCCGAGGTACTATCGGCTCATCCACAGGTTGATGAGCCACCATCTCGCACAATTCTGCCTCCGGACTGGTCATTGGTCGACTCGATCACTGAAGATGAAGTATCACGCACCTTGAAGCATATGGGAAACACCGCTCTGGGTTTGGACAAATTGTTGCCCGAACATTTGAAGCGTATGAAAGCTGATGCCTTGGCTGGATACTTCAACCTTATCCCGCTAACACAAGGTTGCCTAATCCATTAATGCCGCTCTCGCATCACGCTTGTACCCAAAGTGAATAATCCTTCATCTCCCACCGAGCTCAAACCTATCACCATATCTTCAACGTTGACACGTTATTTCCTCAAGATATTGGCCGATCGTTGGAATTCGCGTTGGCAACTGCCCGCCCTCCAGTTTGCAATCCTGCATCGTGACGGTTGTATTGGAGCGACCTCCCTGCTTCATGCGCTTCTTCGGAACTCATGTACCACGTCTTCAAGTTCGTGTGCGGCCTTTATCGACGTGTCGAAAGCGTTTGATTCTGCCTCACAAGGTTCGATTATCAGATCGGCCCGAGCCTTTGGTGCTCCTCCAACTCTAACACATTACACATTACATTGTTGAATCCTACATTAATGCTTCCGCCACGCTCAATGGCTCCGTTCTTTGGTCTTAGCGTGGTGTTCGCCGGGGTGACCCACTGTCCCCGCTACTATTCATCATGGCAATGGATGAGATGTTGGCACTCCCTCGGCCGGAGCTTGACTACCAGCTACACGACACACTGGTTAGCGGTTTCGCTTACGCCGACGATCTGATCCTTCTGACTGAGAATCCTACGCGTCTCTCTGAGAAGCTTGCAGCCGCCACTAGTGCCCTGGAGCTATCCGGACTGAAGATCAACACGCACAAGACTAAACTCATGGTCATCCGTGGTGACCATAAACACAATATAACTGCCATCTCCGATGAGTCTATTCACTTCGGCCCGGACATTATCCATTCACTAAGCGCCTCCGACACGGTGACCTATCTAGGCATCCCGTTCACCTGGAAGGATGAAGCATTCACTAACCACCGCCTGCAACTTTGTACGATGCTTGATGAAACTACCAAAGCGCCATTGAAGCCACACCAACGTCTTGAACTCCTGAGACAACATCTGATCCCGTAGATGAATCACTCGTTAGTATTGAGCCGAGTCCACCGTGGCACGCTCATAGCCATGGACTGTACGATTCGCCAGTTTGTTCGGCAGTGGCTTCGCCTTCTTAAAGACACACCAATCAGCTACATCCATGCCCCAATTCGTTTGGGTGGTTTGGGCATCCCGAGTTTGTCTACAACTATCCCAATCTCGCGTAAATCTCGAGTGGAGAGACTTCTTTCCAGTCAGTGTCCAGTTCTGCGGAAGGTGGTCAAGGATAGTTCGTTTAGCCCTATCTTGAGGGAAATGAACATCCCAGTACGCGTTCAGGGTGTAGTGGTGACGAACAAATAGGAAGCCTATTTGGCATGAATGGATAAACTCTACCATTCGCTGGATGGCCGTGGTCTTCAAGAAGTGTCACGCTCTCCACTCTCGAATCGTTGGCTGTTTAACCCAGATCGCATCTTCCCTAGAATATTTATTCGTACCATCCAGCTCAGATGTAATCTGTTGCGGAATAAAGTTCGAAATTCATGAGATGGCCGAAGTGACCACTCAGTTATCTGCCGTGAAAACTGCGGTCAACCGGAAAGTCATGCTCATAGTCTACAGTCATACTGGATCACCCATGACGTGCGCTGTGCCCGATACAACCGTGTGGCTGAAGACCTGGCAAAGCGACTGCGCAAATTGGGCTATATAGTCTACGAGAAGTTGCAAGTACCAAGGGCAAACTCGTTTATCAAACCCGATGTGATCGCGGTTCGTGACGACGCTGCTGTGGTGCTTGACGTCAGTATAGTGGATGATTACCGAAGCCAACTAGCCCGGACAGACAAGATTACGAAGTACGGAACCGACTATCATAATGCCGCTATTCAATCGGTCCTCCAGGCTTTGGGCTGTGATATGAACTCTGTTTCTCATTCATCTGTGATCATCTCTTTTCGTGGTATTATATTTATTTCATCGAGTAACGCTATTCTTCGACTGGGGATGCCCTCCTACGCAGTCACGGATTTATGTCTACTGACTGTTCTAGGTTCCCTGAAAACCTACGACGCATCTACGCGGGGAACCTGGCGTTAACTGTTGCCACCTCTCTGACAGCTGTCCCACTATGAAGGGCATTTTTCTGTCCCGATGCGTGAGCCCTGACTATGATAGCACCCATGTGCCCTGCAGAGCTTTTGATTTTGTGAGACTGATCGGTCACCTATTTTCTTTTCATTATTTTTCATGTATTTTATTTCAAATTCTGAAACTGTTCATTATATATGCCACATATAACTTTTCGTTTGATGATTGGCCTATTAACGCCTGCTATTCTCGTGAGAGGAATTGTCAACCGTTCATTGTCGCTAACCATGCAATGTCTCACATTTGACAGACAGCTTGTTTCCACATTCAACTTTTTTTATATCTCTGTTGCTTAATTTTGGTGTCACCGTTTGTTCTTTTTTTGAACGAAGATATGTATATTGCTCTTCAAAATAAACGATGTAATGGATTGGGATGTGGCTCGCCCATGACTGCATTTCCAAGTAGCCACGAAGCTTCCCCACGTCCATTTTCCGGAAGTTTCTGCGATTGCTCGTCGTTGAGCTGACCAGATTCGTACTACAAATGAAGTCAAATAAGACGATTGCGTGATCAATTGGCGCGAGCGGTGCGGTGATTGTAAGGTTGTCTACCATCAACTCTTCGTTAGTGAATAAATAGTCCAGCCGCGACGGATTATGGGCAGTACGCCACCGTGTGAAACCAGATATGTGTTCCGTAAAACCTAATGCTTCGATTGTGTGAAAGAATTTTCAGTGCTTGTGTAGGAGCAGGTCAAGAAGTTGATTTCGGGTAGGTTGAAATCGCTTATTAAGAGAACGTGCGAAAATCCTAGAGTGAGCAAAACTTCCAATCCAGATAGTAAGAATTCGTCTTTAGAATTATCTGAGGGTGGAGGACGACAGAGAACCCCTACCAGCCAGCGTTCTGAGCGGCTTGAGCGAATCGAGCACCAGCCCGTTTAATGGATCGCGGCAGACACCGAATTACTACAAAAGAAGGCTTGAGGTGAAGTGTCGATATAGAGGGCCGATCCCTCTCCTCTACCTTCAGTTCTATCCGCACGAAAGGTAACCATGTCCTCTAAAGCGATTTCAGAATCCAGGTAGAAAGTGCTCTGCCACGACTCCGTTATGGCAACAATCCAGGGCTTCTTGGCAGAACAAAGTTCGCGAAGCTCTGGTAATTTATTCACTAAGCTGAGCACATTCGTATACATGCACTCTACAGAGTTAATAATGAACGAATGTACGTTATCTTGCGATGGTGAACGGGGGGTCATTCAAAACGCAAGGCTGACGGAAGTCGCCGACTCCATAGGAGCCGGCCGTAGTGAGTTTTTGAGGTCATTAAATCTTCATTAGGAATCATCAAGCGACTAGCACGCGTGCGGTGATTGGCTTTTGATAAATCTCGTTCCTTTTTAGAACGATCGGGATGAAACGAAAACCCACCGGGGATAAGACGACGCCGGTGGCAGAACCGCTCCAGTATATGCGATGCCATCTCAAGCGAGGTGACAGTAACTTTGAGGAGTCGTGGTCGGGATTCGTCCGATTCCAGCTTGTGCCGCGGGATTCGATGAATACATTTAACATGGACGTTGGTAAGTTCAAGGGCAGTTGACAGGAATCACCACTGACTCTTGTCATGTTCCAGGTCGTTAATGGTTGAATCGAATACCTTCCTAATAATGACATTGCGAAATCGGTTAGTGGTTCCAGGTTCCTTCTGAGCGAGTTTTTGCCTGTGGCGTTCAGCCCATGGTATATCAGGGTACACCAGGGCCCCGGAGTCATCGATCAGCTTATGTGCCGCGAGAAGAACGTCTTCTGTCAAATTAGATGAAGAGAGCACGACACTTGATAGCCGAGGTTTGTCAGCATGTGGCAAACCTAATTTTCTCGCCACCCTCGTTATATAGTTTGGGACGCTTGGATTTATGCCCATCTTGGTGCAGAGACTAACCCAGAGCTCACGATCATGCCCGTCTTGCAGCTTCTCCGTATATTTTTCCCTTTCCACTGTTATACAACAAAACGGTGCAACCTCCCTAGGTGCCCGACTGTTGCTAGTTGCTTCAACACTCAACATCACATACTCTCACTATCTGACATGAAGTCAGAGCTGAACTCACTGAACGAGTATATTGAGCCCGCCCTTCCAGGTGTGGCCGTTGCTCGTAAGGCAGTGGCTTTGTCCACAGCACAAATTGAGGAAGCCACGACAAATCTGAGGGACGAGACACTCCGGAAAAGGAGGCTTGTTTTGTGGGGACCATTCCCGATCACACCCTCTCCAGGTGAACAAGAAAGAGCGGTGTTAAACACCGCATTCCCTCCAGAACTAACAACCTCAGTTTCGGCCAGGAGACTTCGCCCAAAAGCTACCAAGAAGTCATTTGGACTTCTTGTGACGTTACCCGCAAAGGTCAGAACGGGAGAAGTACTGGACAAGACGGTTCAGTTAAAAAAAGTCATGCTAATTTAAAAGGAGTCTCACTAGATCGCTCATTGCAGGAGCGGCAGAAGCGCTCCCAGCTTGACAAAGCAAGGTCACGCATCAAGGCTGACCCCAAACTTCAAGCCAACGTAAAAGTCCCATTCTTAAGAAGGGAT
>JTDE01005690.1:0-21652 GCA_014338405.1 Paragonimus skrjabini miyazakii
GATACCACCTCTTGCACTGGTGGCACTGCATACCGTTTTGTACAGACATTTTGCATCCATAACGGCCGCAAATGCTCGCCACCTCAGTCGATTGAGTCCCAGCACTTTTACATCTGACTGGCGTCATTGTCAACAAAAACAAGTGATACGCAATACAAAACAGATATCGAAACGGATACAATACAATTCAAAAGCCTCAATGCGTAATGATTAGATATGTTATTCTGTAACGAATAACAATAATCGAGTGTAATTTTTGATGCACGGGGCACCAATAGAGCAAAAAATGCGTAGACAATAACAGTGAGAAAATTTGAATCAAATTTCGAGTTACCCGTTGTAGTTCACACATCTGTTCCACTACAGCCTTATATTTCCATTTCGACCATTTCTGTGAGACGCCGCAAATTGAAACACTCTCAGGCTATAGAATGACAAATTACATCTCGAAAATTGCAATGACCGCATTTATAAGACTTGAAAAAGTGAGCTAACTTCAATAACGTGTTGTTTTCGCAAAAATGGTGGAAGAATATTTCATCAACAAACCAATAATTTTGGGACTTATTCGATGTATTCCAATTTTTTCATCAACGCCGCTCATTTACATTTGATGTACTGTAAGTTGTTTGCCTAGAATTCCGATTTTAAAATTCCATAAAATATTTAAAAATCGAGGATTCGCGCCAAAAGGACCGTTTTGCCTTCTGAACGACCTTCAAGGCGAATCCCGTGAGACGGATAATTGCCCTTTTTACACACTTCCTCTTTACAGTAGGCCTCGTTGATCAGTTCCACACTGTAGCGACATAAGATGAAGCTTTTCAGGCTTCGTCCTCGGATCTTTCTTAGACAGCAGTTTTTTTCCCTACAGGGTTGTTAACTTCTGGAACAGTCTCCCTGCTGAGGTCGTCAGTAGCGTTTCTAGGAATACTTTACTCTCATTTTCGAAAATTCCTTTTATGCAATTAACCTTAGTTTGTTTTTTGATATTTACTGTAATTCCCAAGGGCGGTGCTACACCATGTTTTCACTAAATTCCTTTTGGATCAGCAAACGCCCACTCGACAATGAACAAGGAAAACCGACTAAATCCGGGCCCCTTGGGCCTCTGCCTCGAACCAGTGTACCAATTGCTCGCTCAATCTCACCGAGAACACATGAATTCGATTCAAATTTCATGTTACCCGCCTTCAAAGACAATGATAATCTATCATTTTACGTTTTCTATCGCTAATTTTCATTTTATCTTTGTCCACATTCGTAATATGAGATCGATGTCAATTTTTTATCCATATTCAGGGTAGTTAACTGTTTTTTGATTTGACCAGGGTGTTTTAATTCTTGTTTAGTCGTTTAGTCTGCGGCACTTGGTTGGTTTTCCGGCTCGTGCTTTTCGCGACGAAGTGGGTTTCGAGGCTGTGGTTGATAGATTTTATGCGGTCAACTTTTTTTGATATGTACATGTTTTGGAAATGTTAATAGGATAAACGCTGAAGTTATGAATGAATTATCCCCCGAAATTTAAAGTTTGTCTGTTGGACATATTGATATTTTTTACCAAGCGTTTTGCTGTTATACGATCATGTGGTGTGGATAGAAGTCTCATGGTTGTTTTCTCCCGAAAATGTGTTCATGGGGTTGATCAAAATCTTCGTTCCGTTGAATACTGCCGGTTAAACTATGTGTTGGTTAACGTATAATTTGGTGATGTAGTTTACCGCCGTGAAACTCCTTTCTCTTCATGTGCTTGTGATGCAATCGTTAACCTTGCACACCCTCAGGCCGTTAAGCTATCTGCTGAGAATACAACCACTCGTCTGCAAGCGCTCTGCTGGATGCAATGCCCGATTAATGAAGAGTGTGAAGTTGACAGTGGCCCGGCGTAGGAGAGTGAAATCACGCCTGGTTGGAACCATCGCGACCCACATACTCAATAGCCGGAGACCTGATGGGTCATGATGGTTAATCCGTCCCGGTGACGTATGCTGTGATGCCGCTGAGTTGCCTGAAATAAATGCATCTAATAGTGTGGGACAGTAAAATCCGTGAGGAGACTGTCTTGCCGATGACACCTTACTTGTTTTCTTTATAGGGGTTGTTTGTTTACAAGGTATGAACGTTTTGATGCCGAATGTTTGGGTACAAACTTATGTTTAACAGATTTACCGCGATTATCAGACGGGTTCGAGACTGGAAGCCCAAGTCACCCGGTTGCAGTCAGTTTGTGTTCCAGTATCTCATGAATGTCCGTTGATCTAAGAAAAAACGGATTGCAGTACCGCTCTTGGAAATTATAGCGAGTACCAAGAACGTTAAAAATACGAGTGTATCAAGGATTTACCCAAGCGGGAATCTAACCACGCTTCCAACGGGTTCCTCTATAACAGCTAACTGCCTCGGATGAGAGGTTCCAATAATTGATAAACCCGTAAGAAAGTTGTCTAAGGGAGGTTCGAGGACGGAGTTTGTAAAGCTTCTGTCATAACCCCATCGGCTGCCATTAACCACGAACATCAAGAACTGCTCGACAGGTCTTAAGATAAGGGGGTGCGCAGTGTCACTGCAAGGTTGTCGAAATTCGAGTGGGCACAAATCAAAAATTCTGAATCGTAACTCAAGTCACACTTCGCAGACCAGTGATCACCTTGGTAGCCGTCTGCTAAACTCGCTCACCAACGAGCCTCCTTCAAGTAGGTGTATACAGGTTGATCGACGTACCCAAGCAGTGGTCGCATATAAACCCCGTAAGGTGTTTTAAACGCTTTCTTGTCTAGGCGGGTAACGATCTGTTTTATTCTCCCGAGTAGCGAACCCTGTGTTTGCGACCATCTCGTGATGTCAAAAATAGGTTAGGCGATATGCAGATATCTAGGTCTTTCTTCGGATCAATTTTCGTGATGTCTGCTGTGCTAAGTACACTGTGAATCACGAAGACCTTGCCACAACCCCCACCGATTGACGTGTGCGCACTTACCGTTACTCAGAGGAAAAGTCCAATCGTCCGACTACCGCTTAATGGCGTCAAGATCTACCTGCAGTGCACCGGGACCATTAGCATCCCAACTTTTCAGGATGTCAGTGTAGGGGAGAACGCTGCTGTAAATATCGTCCAAGAAGTCGTTGATGAAACTCCGCAGGTACCAGAGAGGAAGAGATCTGACCCGGCTTTGATTCAAAGTTGTTATCAAAAATGAAGTACTCCTGTGAAGAACCTTTCCTTGGATGCTTCCAGTTTATGCCTAAGAGCTGTGTGGTACAGGGTCGAATAAAATAGTATGAGATAGCATCATTGTCATCAGCCTCCGTCAAGCTATCCAGGAGTATCAGCATATTGTTACTCATATCCGGTTAAGAAGGGAGCCATGTTGCGTGGACGAGAAAAGACTTCCTTAGGAAGTGTTCGAGAATAACATTCTAGTATGCGCTCCGTTTTTTGCCCGAGATGATAGCAAGACTGGTTGACCGACAGCTAGCAGCAAAGTGCCGATCCCCCGCCTTAAAAATTGACGTGGCCGTGCTAAATTTCTATGCACTGAAGAGAATGCCAGCCTGCAGTGTTTGTAAACAGCTCGTGAAGGGTTTCCGCCAGACTAACTGCCTTTTCTCTATTTAGAGTCAGCAGTGTGGGGTGGCTGCCGAAAGCTTCGTATAAGTAGGCGAAGGTGCCCGTTCAGTTGTGCAACATTGTAGTAGTAGTACTTCTCAAGTAATCAAGCAAATACCTGAATGTCGAAAGCAGTCCTGTCGGGTGGCCGCAGAAATATGAGCTGAAGGCTAATTCTTTCTCAGTCGACTGTTATTTACTTCATTGGACCTTTTCCCCGCATGTACAAAAAATCTCTTCTGGACCTAAAGAAAAAGGCACTAAAATGGTTCTCCACATGCTATCTAGTTCAGCTTTCGTTGCAATCGCACGGCCATTTCAGTGGGTTCCTGTTCTTTTTAATCAAAATGAAGTCCACTGGGTTGGCGGTTTCGAAGAAGGGCTTAACATTTCCTTCATGGGCGACTTAAATTCCTTCCCTCTGCTCTGTTGACGGGAGTAGGTTGTCGATACTGGGCAGTTTTGTATAATTTGCCAAACCGTCGAGGGCTATTTCCCACAAATCGACTCACCGGCCATACCGTAGCGGTCACGGCCAACGCCGCTGCACGATTTATCTCGTCTGTTCAATTACAATGCTCGTTAACCTCGCCAGTGCGTATCCTGAATCGTACCGCTGCAGCAGTCACATGGAGTACTCTAAAGAAACAATATTACCTAACGAAGTCTGAGATTGAAAATCGGTTGAAATAAGGTCGAACAGAAGCTTTAATAGTGTTTTGGATATGAGCATGCCGTTAGCCGCGACACGTCGTCATTTCGCTGTTTCTAACCAGTGTTCTAAGTAATCACCTGGCCCAACGGAATAGTCATGATCTGTACGTTCTGTGGTCCCGTCGTTATCTGTCCAACTGTTTAGGCTCTCACTAACCGATGTTCAGGATGGGCTTATGTAATCGGCGTCGCTTTTTTAGTCGCTCATGTAGTGATTACTGGTCCTGTCAATTGTAGGGACTCAGACGAATCTGTGTTATATAACCTCGACGGCAACAACGTTGGCTTATCATAATCATTTTCAGGCCTAAACTGCATCCATTACTACGGCTCCGGCTTCCGTTGGTTCCCACATTAGTCCCCCAAAGTAATAAGGTACAAACGTATAAGCAACTAGGAGAAAACATGAGCTTCAAGAAAAAGGAGCCAACAACCTTGCAAATATAGACTTGCCATTGACGACGTTCTCATTTTAAACCATGTCTTTATTAACAAATAGACTTGTTCGCGACACCGCAAGTGACAAATATTACCGAGTGTACTACTTGCTTTTCCTATCCCCATGAACACCTCATTAGCACTGTCACAAGCTGGCGAGATGATACTACCCAGTTGGATGAAGCGATCAGTAGTCTCCAGAAATATTCCTGTGACAATAAGGATGAGGCCATTGACAACCAAGTTTTGTACTGTCACTGCACTTCGTGGTAGTGATGTGCATGCCGTACAGATCAGTCATCGTTTGGTCGAATCAGCATGGTCTGCACGCTCTCTGTGAATGTCGTTCGCCTATTTCATATCAGTCTTCTTACTACCTGGCAGATCCTCCGAGTGATCCTTCCACAATATCCAGTCATAGTTGAAGGAAATGCGGAGGATCGGACACCGCTTGAATGGCCAAGTTAACCGTCCATAAATGCGTGCTCTGTACTCATAGCGGGCATACAACCTCAGTAACTTGACATACTTCACTGGAATTCCTCTATAATGTAAACAGTCCTACAACAACCGAATCGAAAGCAGCCTTCAGGTCCAAACCACTATCCTTAGGTGAGAAGACGAACACCGATATCCCAGTGCCTGTTGCTAGGTGAAAATCTGATCAGTGCACTCTCGACCAGCCTGAAAACGTACCTGTTCTATTTCTCTGTGCTTCAAAAGCAGTCGCACTATGAGTCCAGTAAACACCCACACACATGTTAGGAACGCATGTAGAACGTTTGTGGTTGCCACATGTTCCGGCGTCTTAGCGATGAAAATGACTGTTGATATGCACCACTTCTGAGGCACTTTTCATATTGAACAAAAGTGTAGTCAGTTCAGACGAGAAAAGGAAGAAGTTCTAGTAATTTAGGTTACAGGGCCATTTCGGTTTCCGATGAAGGATCGTCGAATGTCATAACTAAGTACATAGTCTCTACCGTGCACTGCTTAGTGAACTGCGTCAGACCAGTCGAACTGTCCTTCAGAGTGCTCACCTCATTTGTCAAGTCGCTGTATCGCGCCGTAAGTCTGTGAGCCAGCTTTCTCACCCACTGCCACTTTGGCGACGGTCATTGCAACCACGGATCGGGGAAAGTATCACCCAACTATTCCGTCATAAAAAGTCTTTCTTGTCCGTTTGACAGATGTACCTCGCGGTCATCATACAATCTGTAAGTTTGCGCTTCAGTCCAGTGCAGTCGTATTCGAAGTTACAAGATCGGTCAGCGGCTGTTCGTCACCTGTGCTGAATTATCAGAAATTTACCTGCCGTATCCACGTTACTCTTGTGGAATTGACCTTTTCGTAAAAGATTCGCATAGCAATTGGGATTTCTGCACAGTAGTCATCTGGATCACTGTTGTGACGCGTGCGATTTAACGGTCATTACCAGTTGGTAGACATTTCTCATACCCCTCACACTCAATTTTCTACTGTATATTATGTCCAAGGTAGTTGCTTCCATTTAGAAACTTGGACACGGTGTTAGTGCTGCGAAGACCGACAGATGCTCATCAGTACCAAGTTTACAATAAAATGAATCGGTTTTTTAAATCAGACGATTAGAAGGATGAGATAAGCCGTCAGTCAGTTGGTTATGAGAGGCCACCAGGCCCAGGAAGGGATCAAATTCACGAACATTTGTTTCTAACCTCAACGCTGGTTTGAGTCATCGGACTTGGGGGTTTTATCAAGAGAAGTGTGAGTGTTGATAGGTAAAGCCAGTCTCAACAGCGAGTGTGAAGACGTTCTTTTTGGTGACTACTTTTTGCGACCACGTCTTCCATCATCTAACAGGCGATGCTCAGCATTCGTTGGATCTCAACCAGAAACCTGTATAGGGGTGATGAACGCCGAGCTTGATGTCATTTTCACCATGCCTTCATGCTGGTCGTAAGCTGCCGAATATGTTGTCTTTTAGCCACACTCACAAAGCTTGATCAGTGCGCACTTGGTCTCAGAGACGTCCATGTGCGGTTTAAAGACGGGGTTTACAGTGTGTGTGTGCGCTGTGTGGATCAGAGACCTAGTTCGTTTGTGCAGTAAATACCACATTTACAGCTCGATTGTTTGTTTGCAAGGTGTAGACATCTTGATGTATGTTTGAATGTAGACGTAGCTGTTTTAGTGGTTAGATTCCACCTCCCCTTCCATTTTTTCTCTTCCTATATAGGGTTTTCTTCCTTCGTGGTTGTGGCAGTTATGCATCGGTGTGAACTACTGATGTATTGCTGTTTATGTCGATGATGAGGTGAAAGCATTGTGTTATCAACAAGACAACTTCCTTACGGCTTTCACTGCCCCGCGTCAGTAAATTCACTCACTTCACAGACAACGACAATATTCACACCATTGAACTCGATTAGTTGTTGAATTTTTCGTCAATCCCTACTGCTTTTGTTGCTCGGTTTTTCTTCGTACGTTTGCATCGTGTTTATTACTGCTTATCTAAGAATCATTGCCAGACTCAACCGTAACCCTTCTCACTGTGTCCGCGGTTACAACTCGAAGCTAAAAATAATGTATAGAATGTGTCCTAGTTGTCCTATCTGATGGAGTAGAACTACTTCACATGGCAAGTGACGTCAGTCAATACGACACGTTATCTCGGAGGCTGGTGCGTTCTGGTACTAACCGAGCAGTGCTACATCGACTCACTTTGAAGGTTGATATAGACGTCATGTGATTTGAGGCATAAGATCAGCACTTATTGAATCATGGTCGGAATTGTGAAATATGCTTCAATATAACCGGCATGTGATGTTACTCCAAGGGCGGTGTTTACTAATCTGAGGCACTTATGGCGACAGAAAGGTATCTCTCTGAAGCTTAAGGGTCGCGTATATCAGACGACAGTGAGGGCTGTATTACTTTACGGCAGCGAAACATGGCCGATCAGAGTAGAGGACGTGAACCGTCCTCTGGTATTTGACCACCGATGTCTGCGTTCAATCGTTCGTCTCGGGTAGCCCCAACCAGTAAGCAACGAGGAGGTTAGAAAGCGGGTGTTTGGCAATGATTGTCAAACGAGTTCTTCTATTCACTCACTACATTTGCACAGACTTAGATGGTTAGGTCATGTACTAAGGATGCCAGCTAATCGCTTGCCACACCGAACACTGTTTGCCGACGCTGCGGCTGATTGGCGCAGTGTGAGGTGGACAAGTGATGACCTGGCGTAGAGAAATGAAATCGTTCACTAAGAGGTTGGTCACTGTAGATCGGGTTCGTCTTCCGGGCTGGGGCCTTCGCGACTCACACAGTCGGTGACTTGAGACGTTAGGTGAGATGGCGGCTAACCGAGCTCAGTGGCGTGAATGTTGTTGTTTGTGAAGTGAGTGCATTTATTGACGCAGGGCAGTGAAAGCTCGGTTGTTCGTTTGCAAGGTGTAGGCGCCTTGATGTATGTTTGAATATAGACGTAGCTGTTTTTAGCGGTTAGGTCCCCTACTCTCTCCTTTTTTTCTTCTCTCTTTCTAAACAGGGTTTGTTTCTTCTTCGAGGTTGTGTGGCAGTTAGGCATCAGTCTGAACCACTGATGTATTGCTGTCTATGATGATGGTGGAACATTCAGATAGACGGCACAGTCGCCTGTTGGCAGATGTTGAGTGTTCGAGTTTAGACAAAATATCCATACTTTAATCCTCATCCTCCCCTGTTCTATCTTTGGAAACTAGCTTTCTCTTCATATCGCGGTTGTCTGGTTGCTGGACCTCAGTATCAGCCTTTGGTATGCTTCTGTCGATGGTGATAGTTCAGGAGTATATTCCGCTGGTGATGGTTGGAACTCGGCGACTGGATAATGTGCCGTGTGACTTTGTGCGAAACGATTCCAGACAGTGAATGTTGTAGTTAAACGAATAGTAAATTATCTGAACCTACTTATTCGTCTGGAAATTTCGCCTGTTTCACACTTGGTCATCACACAGTCGTTCTCCGACGTGCATCCTGGGGTCACGCCTGGTGGTTGTAGAGAAGGTTTCCCAGTTACTCGAAAGCTAGCGGCTGCTGGCCAGTGACTTTACCGAGTCGTGCAGCGACCAACGTTAGTGCATGCTTCTCTAGATGATTACCCAACGATCCAGAAAGACTGCAGGTATCCACGCACGCCTGTGGGAGAAGTTTGTGATTTAAATATGTTGATTTACTTTTTCTCATGTTTGACTATTCCTGCATTAGACATATAATGTACATTGTGATGATGCATTTTTTACAGAATGACAGAAGAAGCAGTTACTGAAGAGATCAACTATGAAGAACAATATGGGTATGTTGTCGACAATTTGAAGTATCGCATTATCTATTACTTTTTCCGAAGTTACGTATTCCACGTGATTTTGGGAGTTTCAAAGGTATTCTGCGGTTCAATTTTGTTCTTCCATCACCTGAATGTGTCATCCGCTTCAGGGGTTATTATGCTCGAGTCTTACATCTTTTTTACTGTTTTCATTAACGTCTGTTAACCACTTTCAGGTTACTCTCTGAAGAATGTAAGAAATTGAAGATTGATATCTCGAGTTTACAGTTAAGCAATCGAAGTCTTGTCAATCAAAACAGAGATGAAAAGAAAAAAGTTATGGATTGTCGCCTTCAGATTGCCGACCTTGAAGGCCGCCTTAAGTCATTTGAGGCTACCAAACAAGAATTGTCTGATTGTCAAGCTCAGTGTGATCGCGTTCGGATGACTCTAGAAAGTAATGAGGCTAAGTTAGCAGATGCCGAACGACGAGCTGACGAAGCTGGTGGATTAATTAAGGTGGGATTTTCTTTAATTCTGTTCACTTTTTGTAGATAAAAGACAGTGTAATCTTGAAGCAAAGCAATTTTACCAAGGAAATTGAAGAGCGTCTTCGTAATGTTACTGAAGACCGAGACCGTTTGTTACTTAAAAGCAATACCTTAGAGAATGATCTAAATGCGGCCTTGATTAGGGGCGACGACGCAGACGAATTGAGAGAAAAGCTGAAGAAACTGGAAGAACTCTTTGATGTGCTAGCTAATGAAAAGTAAGATAATTTCGTTTAATTCCTGATCGTATTTTAGATCCGAAACCACCAGTGAAAGTGGTTTAGCAGCCGCAAATGAATACTTTAAGGCTGAACTTGCAAAGTCTGAGAGCAAAATTGTAAAACTGAAAGAAACAAAAGCTGAGTTAGAAGAAAACATCGAAAAACTTGAACAGGACAAAAAGGAGTTGTTAGACCAGGTACGTTTTGTCCGCTACATCTGTTTGTCCTAGGTTCGAACTTCCTCTTTGTTTCTGAGCTATATTTCAGTAATTAATTTGTATTGGTTGTTTGTGCTGTCTTAGTTATGATCCTTGATTGTTGTAGTGTTCACTTGAATGCTGTCCAACTAACGACCCCCCATTCACCTGATCATCAATGTCCGCGGATCATTGCGCACTCCATCCCTTTTCATTCGAACTTAAGTTGTTTTATGATAATGGCAGCTAGAAAGCCTAATTTTATCAGACGCATATTATAAATTCTTAAGTAGCAGTCGGACAGCCGTAAAAAAAGATCAGCGGTTAAATTCAAGATAACTGTTTACAGTGAATACACCAGACGCTTTTCGTCGCTTGCCAGCTTGATAATATTTCGTTCGCATATTTCCTAACATTTAATGTGTTGTATTTGGTTTCCCGTCAAATGTGGAAATCACGCCGGCGTTCGCGATGATCTGGCGAATGTTCGATGTGAACGAAAATATCTTTCATGCTTTTGTTTGATATATCCGTAACTGAGCTGCTCAAAACGTAAACCTGCTTGTATATTTGTCCCTTTATATAGCTGTTTTGTGTAATATTGGTATGTAATGGTTGTCATTTTTTGCTCCAGATGGATAAGCAAATGGATGACTATGAAAAATTGAGTGATAAATGTGCCACACTGGAAGCTCGGATCAAGGAAATGGCGCACTCGGAACGCAGATATGGTGGAGGCATGGTAAGCTTAAAGTGCTCCACTTTGTCTCATGATGAATCAATTTAGTTTTGATAGTTTCATTGCTTGATAACTTACAGTGCTTTATTCTTACCTTTGTTAATTCAACTTTTCACTGTCATACAGATGGGTTCTCGCCTGATCGGCCCCACTCTACCTCCTTGGATTGCTGACGAGAAGAAAATGGAAAACGACCTAGAGCGTCTATCCAAAGCAGATCCTGCAACATTACGAGCAAAGGTGATGGAATTAGAAAGCCAACTCAGTGAATTAAATCAGCTGCTAACATATCGCGAAGATGTTATTCTCCGAATACACGAGGTTGGTTTTATATCTGTGCTTGTATGTGTCTCGGGTTGCTTGGACGTCAGTCTTCTCAGAAACTTGACTTGTTTTTGGAGGAAATTGAGATAAGTTGGACATCATTGAGTTATTTATGGCTTTCGCATTCCCACTGACTTTTCAACCAGTCCCTCCAGAAAGGATGCACTATACTCGAGTTCCACTCCTGTTGGAGTTCGTCAATTGTGTATATCCTTGCCACGGACGGGAT
This sequence comes from Paragonimus skrjabini miyazakii, assembly GCA_014338405.1. Lineage (NCBI taxonomy): Eukaryota > Metazoa > Platyhelminthes > Trematoda > Plagiorchiida > Troglotrematidae > Paragonimus > Paragonimus skrjabini miyazakii. The sequence continues at coordinate 11,303 of JTDE01005690.1, forward strand.
GTGGAATCCAACCACGTTTTCATGAGGTAACCATGTTGAGCGCTGTCTCATTACCCTCGTACTAGGCAACACCGGATTGTCGCATGAACGCGCTCAGTTGTACTCGCTTGTGGGTAGCATTCAGACTATTCAATCACCTCGGGAGGAAACACTAACTGTCCTGATCACTCTAAGCAGTGACTCCATGATTAGGTCTTTTCAAGTTGAAATCACAGCTCGCTCGTGACGAACTCTTTTCGAAAGAGACTGGCTGATTAGTCACTGGGACTGCAAAGTCTGTACCTAGTTGTGAATTGTAATATTCACCTTATTTCAACCAAATCCCCACTAGTCGGCAAAGTTTAGGTACGTTCTTAACCCTTTCAACGCTTCATTGATTTTTATTCTGGCGCGTGATCCTGATTAATCTATCAAACGATCTAGTTTCAAAGGGTCTTAAAAGTCGTGTGTACACCTGTTCTCTTGTGTGTCATTTCTGGACCGACCACCAAATAAGGCTTGCGTTGAGACCGTCTTTCTTCCTTTTCCTATTGTGTTGGTTGCTGGGGTTTATAATTCGAAACGGCGAGCGTAATCTGACTATCTCACTACTCTTTAATATCCATTTGGGAATCAACGATTGCCAAGAGAAGTTTTCGTCGCTGGCCGATAACATTCGGTCGTACCAGTGTGAATCTTTTGTTGCAATAACCAATGAGGCTTTTGAAGATAGTGACTCGGAGGCCAGCTAGGTCGTACCGTACCGTGATGCGTAGTCCGCGAACGACGTTATAGAGTTCATTAATGAGGACGACACGTGACGGGTCCAGCTTCTCTTGAGTAAACCTCATCCTACAGAGCATGACCAATATTAATTGTAATCATACTTGAGAACCCATGTGACGACGACTTCGACAAAGCGGTGCAATCTTCCTCGCAAGTCTTCGACCTGCGGTAATCCCTGTACAACTTGGCCAGGCGAGACTGGCGACCTAGGGCGCTTGAGAAAATTGAGCTCCGTCACTCCCCCTAAACAGTATCTTTAATTGTAGAGCAAGCCAACAGAATCGCTTCCGTCTACCCTGACGTTTCAGTGACGTTCAACACCGTGCTGGAATTCAGCTGTCCCCCCTTACCTGTTCTGAAGAGCCCGCTCACCTTCCCTATGACGTTTCCTTTTTCAGCAAACATATTGGTGGACATCTACCTACGAATGAAAGTACCCTCACGATCAAACGAGCTACCGTTGCTGAACACAGCAGCCTTTAGCAGCGCACGCGTTTTCTATTTGGTGCTAAGCTTACTCTGGTTAACTTTCAGCACACAGCAGATGCATTGATGTCTGACTTCTCTGTAATTGCCACACGCCTCCTCGGTCGCACCCTCATGAGCCTTCGTCGATAAATCACTGCTGTTCTTCAACGTATCCGCAAATACGATTTCCGACGGAGAGCAGATCAGTTTCTCTTATCATTAATCGAGTACCTCGAACTCGTCCTCTATGTTCAAGCGGTCGCTCTTCAGATCCGGTGAACTGTCGCGTCACAGAGGATGCCGTCTCCACAGAACTATTTCACTTCGCTCGCTCGTTAGCCTAAACAGTCATTGTAACGTGTCCTTTGCTATTTTTCTCCTCAGCTCTAATGAATAACTTCAGAATGCATTTCGAACCTAGCCTCCCTGTTGTGGTGATGGCCGATACTTTAGCGCTTGCTTTGTGCTATCCCACATCTTTGTGGATTGGTTGGAAAGAGTCGTCACGTGTTGTGCGTCCAACACTCACTGTTGCGGATTAGAATTGGGAAATTCGGAAAGAAGGCCTTAACGTTCCATTTCAGTGTGAAGAAATCTCACAAGTTGGCTTACATTCGCCACTTATTCTCCTCTGACTCTGAACCACTTTTGTTTTCAACTCGGAGAAACGTATTTCGGTGTATTTCACCAGCCGATTCCAGCGCTGAGTCGCCATTCTCCTAAACTGAGATTTCTACTGTTATCAACTAAAGGCTTGCTGTGTGTGACCATCGTTGTCTCCGCTAAATAGCCCACATTAAATGGACTGATAGCGTGAGCAATGTAGCAGTTCGCCTGCGCGTATTCCGGAACGCTCGGGATGTGCGATTAGTTGTTCATCTACTCACATTGTACAGCTTGCGATGGTTGGGTAACGTACTACGTATGTCGTCTGATTGTTTACCTCACTGAGACCACCAACAGGGGTAAAACCGCGTGGTTGTCAACCAACAACGTAGTCACGAAATATGTAGACCCTGACTGCTTCATTGAGCAAAGTGGGTAGGTGTCGCCTGCCTAGATGGGGTCCTCGTGATCAATCCAATCGCTGGTTAGGGACGCTTTCCGAGGCGGCGGTCTGTCGCACTCAATGGTATAACTGCATCCATACCATTTCTAGTTCTTCCGCTTAGTCTTCTTTTATTAATTTTCAACCTTCTTAGTAGCGTCTTCTAAGGTATTCCACGTCACTGTTAAGGTGAGCGGCAGCTCGAGCCACTGCACCTTTTGGTCACGCTCATGGTTGCTATAACGATTGTGATAATGATAGAGTACTTTCTCGCCCCATCAACAGTCACCGTCTTTGTCCGCCTGCCGACAACTCGCGCTACCCGAACTACATTCACCGGTATCGAACGGGTTACAAAATGATATCGTGCTCCTGCAGTCCATCTCGTGTCATGGGATGGTCATTACACTAACGAGGAAACTCCACCTCCATCTATGACAGTAGTCTTTTTCGGTCGCTGTATGCTGCCTGGTGTCCGTTACTCATCTTCGGTCGCTTTCGTTGTGAGAATTCAGGAGTTAGACAAATGATTATGGTCGTTCGCATCTACGATTGTTGGTCTCGTGTCCATGTTCAGATCAGGTATGCTTCCAAACAGCGCTGTCGCTCTCGTTAGGCTTCCGAGCATCTGGCGCGAGTTGCGTCTCTTGGAGGGTAGTTGCGAGTCCTGGTTGAGATTGCACGTGAATTTTGTTGCGCCGACTGATGGTACTATGTATCTGTTTTTAGTGAATTCTCCCTCCAACTGACAGGAAATCGTTTCACTTGCGCGAACAACGGTGTTTTCGGCCATCATCTCCGAACGATCTCCAGCCAGAATAGTTTACCAGAACCAACGAGTAGCAACTCAGTGCATTCTGATTCGAAGACTTCTGCAGCCAATGACATCCAGCACCACCGTCCCATCACCCCCATTCTGGTGGTTCTGCAGAGTGATTCGTTAGTAATTCCACTGAAAAAAAATTCTAAGCTTGCTCGTCTGTCGACCAACAGTCCGTCGATGCCTACTAGCCTCCCGATAGCTGGGACGCTCATGGGTCAAAAATTGCCCCATTTTTTGTGCGCCAGTGCGGTTGCGGACATAATGCAGGTATATTTTGCAGTCTGTCGATCAGATGTCGCTATCAAACAACCTGTTTGTGTACATGATCGTCATCCAGTACACCTTCATTGTTCCCCAGCAATTGTCGCACCAGACAGCATTGTACGACATCACTATTGGATGCAACACATAGATGCAGTACCTTGTGGTTCTGGTGCTCCGTCCACGTCCTACTAGTAGCACCGTGTAGGCTGAAACAGCTAACCGATAGTCGCTGGGGCTACTGTTAGACGTGTTTGAGGCCATCGATCCCGACGATTCTCAAGCTTCGCGCGGCGCTTCCGTTTCAAACGTAGATTAGCCTCAAGTTCCGGACTACCTGTCCAGTGTAACTGGGTACTCACCAGTGAGAAGTACCAACAATATCACAAACGAAAGGTGTTAGAAATAGTCCGCTTTTCAAGACTCATCTTCGAAGTCTGAGTTGATCACCGAATTAAGTACATGTCTTGTCCCTCACCGATATGGAGTGTTGGTTTGAAAGTCGGAACTGCGAACATGATTCACTGTCACCTTTTAATATCTGTTAGAAACCGTGATACTGGTGTTCTTGCGGTTTTTTCCCTGCCACGCGCATTTTTCATAATTGTCCTCTCTTTCTCTTAGGAAATAAGCAAGAAGGCTTCGAAATTAGAGGCTGCTGAGGTGGAACGTTCTAGTCTTAATGCACAAGTCAGCATCTTAAAACGGGAACTGGCTACGGCACGGGAGGACCTCGCGAGAAGAGGTGTGGGGCCATTGGAACTGGAGGCTGAAATCGAACGGCTACGTGGTAAACGAGACCGCGAGTACCAACGACGCAAACGGATCGAAGCTGATCTAGACGAAGTTGAGAAAGAAAATCAAGACCTCAAACAACGGATTAAACGTTTGGAAGAAGCTGTTGCTAATGTACCTCCGCCCAAACCCGTGAGTTTTGTGGTTGCACTGACGTTTTTACCTTCAGCGTGTATTGTTGACAGATGAAGTATCTCCGTTTATATGGTCGATCGCAATTCAGTACTCTGTTTTTATTTAGGCTGTTCCGCAAAGTGATCCCTCTGATCGAAACCGCATTGTCGAGATTCAAAATACGGTCAATCAGCTGCGTATGGATAACGAAGCCAAGCGGTCAGAGTTGTTTGACCTTCGATCGAGGTTTGACGCCAAATCCGCTCAAGTGGATAAAATCGCAGCAGAAGTAAGCTGGCTTTCGTCACTGCAGCCTTGTCAATTCACCGTACCATGAATTGTATTCATGACGTTTCTTTTCAATATTTCTGTGTGTACCGTGATGTTTGTTTGGTTTGATATTTAGGGATTTTACGTAGTAAATCTCATCCATCTTCCCTATTTTTAATTTTGGGGTCTTCTGATAATCGTATGTCACTTGTCCTGTCGATGATAGTATGTTCCAATAGGCTTCTTTCTCGCAACAGCCTCACCGCAGTTTCGCTATGTAATCTGAAAAGATCACACGCTATTGGAACTGACCGAAATGTAATTTGTTACAAAGTAGTTATGTATAACTGCGGCTCATAGTTGTGCTTGTGTACCGTTTCAGACAAGCGCTGCTCGAAATACGATAACTACCTTATAAACTAGAACAACAGTTGACTGTTAGCCCGCCTTAGTGTGCACCTGGTCAAACCAAAAGGTGCGATAATTTTTGTCCAGGAATACTTATCCTGATTCGTTGTGTTAGCCGTCCACCTGGTTTTAGTAGTTTTTTCACTGTCAACCGGTTGTGCTGACGGGTAAACTGAGCAGTTTAGCTAACCTGCGATAAGTCTTATGAACAACGGGATCTGAATGATGGGTATTTGCTCCCCAACCTTGCTTCCATCTTCTTTCATCTCCCTTCGGACACACTAGACAGAATATAGCGTGTCCTAGATGCCAGGCGCCCAACTTATCCTCTCTTCTACATCGTCGGTTTGGTTCTGAAAACGTGGTACATTGCACAGGCATATGTAGTAAAAGAGCGGTTCGCAAATGCCCGATGAAATTCATGATTGAATGTGAGCCGTGTACGAACTTTCATTGACAGATTCGAGATCGGTTGAGTTGTGCTTCACCTCGCATGTCTCATTATAGTGTTCGCAAACGTGCGTGGTTTTGTGTAATTTGCTCATTGTAATGGGACTGTCTTAATGACGATTATCTTTATACTAAACTGTCTATGCTCAGTTTATTATTAAGAAGACCTTCTGGGACCGGACGTTTTCTTCGACCGTACACTCACAGCGTTGTATCGTGTGTTTATAATGTGAACGCCAGAAACGAGATACTAGCAAATTTCTTGAACTGCATGTTTGTTTCCTCTACGTTAGCTGTTTTTCGTTTGCATCACAAGGTTAATTTAGACGTTTATTTTGTTTTAGTTGAAAACAAAAGAAAGAACAACTAGTGAACTGACCTCGCAATTCAACACTGTGCGATCTCAATTAGAAACAACTACGAAAGAGTTAGAGTCTGTACGCTGTCGTGCCGTTCGTGGCGGAGCCGAGGTGGAGCGCTGGCACGCTGATCTAAACAGCCTTCAGATCACTAACAAGTTTTTATCCGCACAACTTAACGCTATGCGCTCCAAGATGATTGCCAAGGATCACTATCTCTGTGATATAACGGAGCGGTTCCAGTCTACTTTGCATACAGAATCAAAGACAGGTAATCTGAAAATCTCGATAGTTCCTTGTATCTGGTCGTGTGGTTTAAATTAGCCGTCATACAGGTACACCATTACCTCGGCTAACAATATCCTGATTTGTTTTCCAGAACTTGTCAACGGTGAACTTAGTGCTGATTTATGTATCAATTGTGCTGGCAAACTTGTTTCACCGGTTCAGAAAACTTTCTCAGATGTGGCCACTCAGGTAAGCCGCTTTTTGCGTATGTAAATATCGTCTGTTGACTGGTATTGTTGATGTTTTTTTTGACAATATTGCTAGTGGCGTAGGTCACATCGGTCCTCTATTTGATTACTAAAAGTAGTTAATTGTAGTGATTTATTCGAACTGTGTTATGATTCGCTCTCATCTGCAAATTGTGCTCGACTGTCTATGCGACGACATTGCAAAATACGTTCATTTTACCTTTCAATGTGTATTCCATCTCTCGCTTGCTTGAATCCATCGTCTCATTCTGACAATCCTGCTGGAGTTGTTTCTATGCTATTTGTATCGCACGCGTCTTAGTTAAGCGTAGCCCGTCAGCGGGGTGGATGCAAAGGTTCTTCTAGGCTCTAAATGACATCACTCTAGTCAATTGTTAAATCTGTTTTGGTTTTGGGCAGCTCGTCGGTATCTATTCTGCTTACCACATTGGAATCCACCAACGCCACTGTTGAACGTTGAAATGGTATTTCTGATGAGTAGTAGTATGGCAGATTTTTCGTTTGAGAAATCCAGCTCCCGGCATGACTTCCATTTTGCTTTATGGTTCGGAAACGTGGCCTGTTCACAAAGAAGATATCAACAGGCTTGCTGTGTTTGACCACCGTTGTCTCCGCGAATTGGCCCATATTAAGTGGACTGATCGCGTGAGCAATGTGGCAGTTCGCCGGCGCGTATTTCGGAATGCACGATCAATTGGTCAACTAATCACGGTACACAGCTTGCGATGGTTGGGTCACATACTCCGTATGTCACCTAATCGTTTACCGTACCGGGCATTGTACGCTGAGGCCACCAACAGTTGGGTTGAAGCACGTGGTGGTCAAGCAACAACGTGGTCACAAAATATGAAGACCTTGACTGCTCCATTGAGCAAAGTGGGTAGGTGTCGCCTGCCTGGATGGGGTCCTGGTGATCACTCAAACCGCTGGTTAGAGACGCTATCCGAGATGGCTAAGTGTCGCAGTCAATGGCGGACCTGTATCTATACCATTTCTAGTTCTTCCACTTAGTCTTGTTTTAATAATTTTCAATCTTCTTGGTAACGTTTTCTTCTAGGATATTCCACGTCACTGTTGAGGTGAGCGGCGGCCCGAGCCACAGTACCTTTTGGTCAGGCTCATGGCTGTTGTGATGATGATGACTTCATAACTCTGCGAGTAGGGAGCTTGCCTCATTTGATCACACTGTTGCTGTCACTAGTTCGAATCCAGTCGAAGCCCGAATTTCACAGTCGGATATCTTCTAAACTGATAAATCTGCCGCACTGTAATGCAGTTGTGAAGGTTAATTGATCCGGAGGTCATTTGGTAGTACCAAGTTTTCGCACTTTCGACGAAGTTCCCTGTTAAACATGCCCCTTTGTCTCCTGATTTTTTAGCACACAAATGAAATCCACAATGAGGTGTCTTCGCAGTTGATTGATGAAAACGGTGCGACCCGGAAAGCAGCGGAGAAAGAAAAACTCCAGGTGTGATCACGTGCATATTTTCATTCGGTGTTTGATTCTATTTTTCTAGAATCGATCAATTTCTGTTTGAGCCTTGATTATAGGTCACGTCTCGTGCTTCCTGTCTTCCACCTTTGCACTATTCTCAATTGAACTATTTTTTGTTGGTTTGAGTTCATTGCTAATAAGGCTGCCCCAAGTTGATTTTATGTACGCCCGGTCTACACAGCTGAGTTGACATTTATTTTGATCGGTTCGCTATCCATTTTTTAATGTTGTAACTTATGCACAGCAGATAAAAACGTTTGTTCGGGAGTTCTGGACCTCAGCGATATCCGGTCATCACTGTGTCTGCAGTACTGTCGATTGTAGCAGTTAAGCATCGATGAGATCCACTGATATATTTGCTTTCTATGATGATGATGATGACGGGTACTACCAATTGAATTAAGGCAACGAACGATCTGTGATTGATTGAGTTTTTCTGTTTTTGTTATATTCACTTTCCACCAGTCGTTTTGTTTCTACGACTTAACTGACGCACGCAAAGGTAAAACATAGAGCCTTATGCGCCGTTAGGACACTTTTGGCCCTGTATAACTATGTACCCTCCACGCATATATCGTTGGCAACAGTTCCTTCCGCTTCTAATATGTCATCACAAGCATGCAATATCACCCCCTGGTCACTGCATTTAGAACCACTTATCAAATCTGAGTTCCGCGATTGCATTCCCGTCCTCAGATGTACATGAACCTGCTGATTCATGCAACCTTCTATCGACACTTTCCGGAGACGGGAGTGAAGCGTTATTGACGGTTTCAACTCAGTCGTTCCAACTAATGTGAGTGATTGACAACCTCCCTGTAGGCTTAGGTTGCTCGATACTAGTTTCTATGCTCATTGGATGAGTTCCGGACCCTTGCAACAATCACAGAGTACTTAGGTTGACTCCAGTTATAATCCGAGTTTTGACACCCGTTGTGTTCCGTCTACTCTGTATCATGGGAGGTATATTCGGGAAGAGCGGATGATTTTCACAATCACCGGAGTCTGTGTAGATGGATACTTTAAGAGAGATAGCGGGTAGTTGAGTACAATGAGATAAATCCCACCGTTATTTGCCTGAGCTATCTGTACGAAATGAATTTGGTGATATCGGGTAGCAATAGCCTCTAGAAAGCTGTCTGACTGTGACGCCTTACCTACAGCTTGGTTTGTTTGCAAAATGTAGACACCCTAATGTTTGGGTTTATTCATGAGTGATTTGATTAGTTGTGCTCCATTCCTTCCGTTTCTTTTGCTTCCTAGTTGGCATTCGCTCTTTCCATGGTTGTATGGTGGCTGTGCTTCAGTGTGAACCACTAATGGATGTATGGTTGTTATATTCGTTTTCATTGGTGCTTATGATGATCATTTGTTTGTATTGTTTCCATCAGTGGGAAGCAAAACTGGACACCACAGAGAAGCATTATATGCAGTTACTGGAGGAAGCCACGGAAGTGCGTAAAACATTGGAAAAGGATAAGTCGCAGGTATTTTTCCCCATGCTTGTATACATTTGGTTGTGGAATTCATCATTCAGTTACATCTTTACAAGATGTAGTACCTATTTAACCTGTTTATCAGTGCAACACGTTTAAGAAGAGATCCACATCTTGTGTAGTTCACATATGGGTATGCACTCCCGTTGTATTTGTCTGTTTCCAGAAAGAAATACGAAGTTAAACATTTTCAGTCGTGTGCGGTTTAAAACAGACGACAATATCTTCCGTTATCGTTATGTATTTCATTTCACATCTTTCCTTTTCTGCTCACTCGTCTTTTCTAACCGTCTTTGTTTCATAGCTTGCAGTAAACCTCCGATTGTCTTCAACCTATGTACGCTTATAGTATATTGAATGAAACTATTCTACGATAATATCTCTGGGACTTTACAGAGTAGGGTTGTCATGTTTAGACACAAGTTGTATTGGCTTATATCCTTAAACTTGAGGTTTTTCATTGTGCTCCTGTATCTGTGATGCTTAATTCGTTCATCTCTTCATTCTACCAAAGCATTTGTTGCTCACCTGTGAGTGACTTAAAGTCAACGTTGGCGGGAGTTGACAAGAATGACAATGAATAACCAACTATTTCTTTATTCATGAAAGTATCCGCCGACGCATCTGTTATTGTTTTTGTTGACATTCTTACCGTATAGCTGGAGACCAGATTAACGGCGACGCAGCAGCGGGCTAAACAATTGTCCGAGGACGTTGCGCGTGAACGGCAAGCGGTCGAGGTAGCAAATTCCAAAGTGAGATCTCACTTATTTTTCAGAGACCAGTGCCTTGTTTTTTTAATCTTTCTCGTGTTTTCAAAAATCTGGTTACTCTTGTGTCAGTGTGTTTAAATCAGATTTCATTCCTCTGTGGTTTGATTAAGTCCTTTAGTTTCGTTTACCTGAGCGATCTAGACAGGCTTTTCTGTTTGTTTGGTGGGATGATTGATCGAATGCGGTTGCTGTATTTGTTAGCATGGCTCATTTTTAGAGCCAATATGACATCAGCACCTCTTTGGAATGTATGGTTCGGCTGCAAAACTGAGTCGCTTAATGCGAGTGTTATGTTGCCTGTTTTCGGTCGCTGATGTCGTCGTAGTG
>JTDE01005691.1:0-31064 GCA_014338405.1 Paragonimus skrjabini miyazakii
CGGGCTCACCAATTTATGTAGTGGATCTAAACGCTATATACGGTTCAAGTGTAAACCGAAATCCAAATAGGGGGAAAAAGGGGAAACAACTGACTCGCAGTAGTGAATGGAGGTGCGTCGTTTAGAGTTCCACCACACTGAATGAAGTATCCAGTAGATACGATCCGTTGTATAGCTCCCAGGTAACTTTAGAGGTCACAACGAGAATGATTCCGACGACCGATGAGTTTGCAAATGTGCTGAAATAAATGTGGATTCCATTAGCCGTCAACTCTCCCAAAAATCTGAGCGCACGCGACACTGAACGCAGAGAGAGAACACAGGGCTCGCGACCTTGGAAACCAATTTTTTTGTATTGATCAATGAATCGACTCACATGATTTAAACGACTGTACATGCGAATTTGAAGAAGGTGAAAAGTGCGAAAAACAACGAGAATTATGCAACGCAGAATGCTGTACAAGACGTTACAACACCCTTGGAAAATCATTGGTCAAGGTAACTGTTGTCAAGGGCACCGGCGCTGCATTAGTGTACCGATGTATCAAATCCCTCCTCGTGCTCGGAGTAGGGTATTCAGCTTACTTTGTTTCTTCCTTGTTAGTATTGCATGGGGGTTTGTCTTCTGGGCAGGAACAGCCATTGTTAAGCGTAATTTGGCTTCCCGTGTTCCGCTGTAATTTGTTTGCTGCGCTGTATCTTGATATAAATGGAAATTTGTTGTAAAAGCGTGAAACTTCTCACAAATCTTGAAGTTCTGCAGTTAATTAATTCAAGACTTGAATCCAAGAAAAAAATCAGGTCACAACAAACCTTATTGTACACCTGCAGCAAGTACTTAAAATCAAAAAGCCCGTGTAGCACGCAAACAGCAGATTCTGTCAGCGCGTTCTCGAAGGCTGTGAAGTCTTTCAACCTTTCAAAGGTGGAACTTGCGATGTTAATCAATCATTGCCCCTCGACGCAAGTGGAACTGTCTGTGGTAAGTTTGTTTACGCCTTTTAGAATTTGGACGTGTTCGTGTTAGCAATTTGACTGTTCAATATGGTATTTACATGCATCATTTTTCTGGCCGAACTGGCTTGAGCAAATGGAGTTTTTACAGTTACCCCTAACTACGACATCCACAAAAAATGTGTTCAATTCAAATCTTTTTGAAGAGGTAAAACATTAATGCGTTAGTTGTTGGATTACTTATAGATAGATATAACTGTTAGAAACGTACTAACCATTACAGGCAAAACCCCAGACGGTTTTCTGATAAACAGATCATTTCGGTGAAGCAGTCAGTGGCCAAAAGGCAAAACTGCAATCACTAGGAACACCTAATCTGATTCATATTGACTAATTTACATTGCAATCTGTGAAGCTTCTGATGAAACCCTTCAGCCACCATTTTTAAGAAAGTCCTTATAAACCTTACTGTGACAGTAGGCACTACTTACTTAGTTAAAATCTCGCGTCCTTCAATGCACTGACGACCCAAAAATCTGGAACGCTAGTGATCCTAGTGCATTGCAGATAGATCTTGTCGTGATTAAGCGATGGTCAAACGATTGGAGTCTCCACCTAAATGACAGTAAGTGTGTGCTTTACACTGCACTCAATACGGTAGACATCGCAAAAATCTGTCTGAAAGAAGATCTGGACAACAAAATGTCCTCCACTCTATCTTTCGCGTACCATCACGAGATGGCCACAATAAAAGGTTTCGCTACTCTTGGAACGACAAAACGTATTTTCTCTCCCCTAGACAAAAAGGCGCCTCAAACACCATGAGGTTTATACGAAACCGCTACTCGAGTACGCCAACCAAGTCGTGTATACCGGTTTGAAGAACACACTTATCGTAGAGCATGGTCAACGGGAGGCTACCAGTCTGGTCGCTGGCCTGCGGCACGTTACTTATGAGTCGCGACTCGTAATTCTTGATCTGTTCTCACTTGAATCTCGTCGACTCTGCGCTAATCTGATTCTTTTTCTTTGGCACAGGACTGGTTGGACAGTTCTTTGTCTTGGTAGCTGATAGCGACCGACAGAGTAATGACAAAAACATTACACATTCTGTCCTCGAACCTTCATTAATCAGCAGTTTTTCTCTTACAGAGTTATAAATCTCTGAACCGACTTCCCTTCTGAGATCATTTGTTGCTTCTTCAGGATTTGTTTTTAAACGTCGTTAGATTCCCATTTAGTTAAAACCTTGTTAGACTCGTAACCATACTGTCTGTAAAGTTTCCTGTGGTCTTCAACAGCGTGGCCGCACTCTGTTTTCAATTGTTACTTTCCAGACTAACGGACACCTACTGCATATTCTAACAGAAAAACTGACTGAAAACGGATGACTTGGGTCTCCAGCCTCGGACCCCTGTATTAATAGCTGAAAAATCACTGACCCTACTGACATTCCCTGAGGTTATAGCCTCGTTTTTCCTAAAAGATTGCAATCCTCTGAGGAGGTAGTCCTTATGAATTGTGAAAGTCTCGAGACGTTTAGCTCTTTATCTTCTTTCGAGCGAAATCAAACCCAGCCTTAACCACCTAGACCCTCCGCCATTCTTCCGAGTGTTCTCTACACTCGTTCATTAATATTCTTTCTTGCAGTTGGTTAACTCATTCACCCTGCTGTCTCACACGCACCTTATGCAGAGTAGTACCTTAGTTTTTCCCGAGGATGCCGCTTTTATTTAGCGATTGACTATTTGTCGTACGCGTTCCGCTTTGACATTTTTAAACCTCTTTATGATTACGACCGTGCGGTATTCCTACGTCTTTTATCTGCCGCCTTTTGGAGTATAAATTGCCCACCCTAATCCGCGGTAATCGTTTACTTCCCATTTCTCCACTGACCAACTGTTTACACTCTGTGGAATTCAGTAAAAGCTCGTAAACGGTGGTTGATTCTTGAAGATGGCCTAAGTTGTCCTGTATGGTAACCGCAGTAGGATACCCAACACGCTTAGTATCATCCATAAACGATTCATAACCTGCTTAGCAGTTTTGGTAAACTGGTGATAGATTAGATCAACAAGTGGTGGACGTAGCTGCCTTCGAGGATTCCTTGACTTTATGCAAAAACTCAAAAAGCTCATAGAATTCGTGTTCGTAAGTAGTGTGCAAACCAAGGTGTAAAACAACGGTCAAGTAGGTACTTGAAAGTGGAAAGAATGTTAACATGTTCGGGAAGAGCATTTAGTGCCTCACAAACACGCAGCAAGAGAAACTCACATACACCTTGCAGTCGGATGTGTTAAGTTTGTCGTTATTGTGTGGATGATACCGACGCACTGTTTACCGAATTATCCGTCGATTTGCTCAGTTAGATGATCAGAAAAGTGGAAGTCAAATCACCTTTAATTTTGCAGATCTTATTATTACTATCATTGTTACTAAGGTTCATTGTCATTCGTTATCATCACAGACAGCAATACATCTGTGGTATTCACTGACGTTTAACTGCCGCAAAACCACAAAGAAAAGAAAGCAAACTCTGTACAGGAAGATAGAAAAAGAAAGGAAGAGGAGGAGAAAGGGCCTAATTATTTAAAACGGCCATATCTATATTCAAACATTCAGCATCAAGGTGCCAACAACTTGCAGACAAACGACTGGACTGTAAGTAAAAGTAAGGTGTCATCAGCAAGGTAGCCCCCATACGGCTTTCACTGTTCGGCGTTACTAAATGCGCCCACTTCACAGATAACTCGGCCGAACAACGACAACATTCACGCCACAAAGCTAAATTAGCCCCCGTCTCATCCAACGTCTCCAGGCACTGACTGTGTGAGTCCCCAGCCAGACAGGCGAACCCGACCTACAGTAGCTAGTGCCTTGGTGAACGATTTCTTTAAGCCAGGTCATCGTCTGTCCATCTCGCACCGTAAGCCAGTTGGACGCAGCATCGGCAAAGAATGCTCGGTGTGGCAGACGACTAACTGGCATTCTTAGTACATTATCTAACTAAGTCTGTGCAAATGTGAGGATTGAACAAAATAACTCATTTGACAATCACTACCAACTAGTCGCCTTTTAACCTCCTCGTTGCTTACTCGTTGGTGCCACCTGATACGAGCGATCGAACACAGGCATCGGTGGCCAAATACCTGAAGATGGTTCACGTATTCTACCCCCAAGCGGCTAGGTTTCGTTGCCGTAAAGTAACATAATCCTTATTGTTGCCTTATATACGCGACCTTCAGGCATCAGAGAGATACCTCGGTCGCCAGAAGTGTCCTAGACAAGCGAACACCGTCCTAGCCTTAGAGATACGTACTTCTTTTTCACTCCCCACACCTCCGCCGCCGCTGATTCAACTTTCCAAATACGCAAACCGGTCAACAACCTCTATGATTTCATTATATAACACCAAGTCTGCATAATAGTAGCAATCTAGCAGAAGCGCTTTGCATTTGGAGGCTGTAAAGCGCATCCCGAAGTACTTAGCAGACAGTGAAATAAACTCTAGCGTTATTTGTGCTGTTTGGAACATTGTCGTCACCTTAAGCGAATTCAGTCAGTCTTCCACAAATAGGAGGTCCACGCCAGCATCTTATGAGTGCCGCAAACAGTCCTCCATTATTTCGTCTATTACAAACTTAAACAAAGATGGTGAAAGTAGAGATCCTTGATGCACGCCGCTGCTGGTGCTGAAATCGTCAGACAGTTAACCTGAAACCTTAACCTGAACTGAAGTATGGGAATAAAGCACCGACAGTATGTTCACATACTTGGTGGTTACACCCCTGCGTCTAAGCGAATCTAAATGTGTAGGTCGATCCACCGAATCGAACGCAACTTTATGGTCGATAAATGCGGCAATTGTTGGCTAGCGGTACACATGACGCTGCCCCAGAAGAGTAAAAATGTGATATATACAACGGCGAAACTCTCCCTGTTCTTCCTTAATGTTTGCCTCCCGAAGTGCAGTGAGTCGACGAAGTATAATGGATGCCAAAACCCTCAAAATGACTGAGGTTTTCGCAAGAGCCGCTGATACCTTTCTCGAATATGGGAACTATGATCGAATGACCACAGCAGGGAGGGGTGGTCTCCGTAGTCCACACTAGCTTAACCAACTGAGTCAAGGTCTCTACTAACGCCTCTCCATCTTTTTTGGAAGGTGCCGGCACAAAATGATCTGGACCAGCAGCCCTATTACGTTCGAGAGCCGAAATGCAATTGCAAACCTCAGTCTCAGTGGGTGGTTGCAAATCTACCGACCAGGTTGTTACATTATAAGTTCGTGGCGGCAGCACGGTAGGAGCAGGAGGCCGGTTAAATTGACTCAGTGTTCCGCCCACCGCTCTAACCTTCTGGACTTATTATAGACGAGTGTGCTATCTGCTCGCTGATGGCTTCACTGACGTACTGTTGCCTGGGACCAGTGGCACGGATAAGTTTGATGAGTGTGCTAGTGTTCCCTCAAGCAAAAGCGGTTTCCATTTGCTTAACTTTCCCCATTAACTAAGCCCCACGATAGGCGATTAGGCTACGTTTCAGCTTCCTACAGGTATATCTCCTAGCCTTGTTATATGAACTGCCAGAAGGGATGTTCCGTCTGGCTTCCAATAATTCAAAGGATTTCTCTGAGATCCAATGTTTGTTCAACTCACGAACCCCCGTACCGCGTGCTACAGTACCTGCTTCATAAATGATCTGCAAGGTCTCGGTCCAGTGGCTGTTAGGATCTTCGGAGTGAGAACTTTCAAAGTTAGTTTTATACTGATACTTTACCAATTATATAGCCAGTTTATCAAGTCAGTCGTTGCTGTCGGTGGGGTCGTTGCCCAGCAAAAGTAAGAACGAAATGACAACGTACCAACGCATGACCCGAATCCAAGCATATGCTCTAGTAAAAACGACAGTCCCGAATGGAGGCTCGCTGTCTATAACTAAGCCACGTGGTCGGTCTGAGACCAGACTTGATTCGGAGATAGGGTCCACCAAGTATGACATTGACGAGCACGATGTCTAAAGGCTAAAAATAGCTTGCGTACAGCTGCAATAATCGCCTGCCATTATCTGACCGATGTGATGCTATCCCAAAACTTGCCACCTAAACGAAACTCTGCCTCGCCAAGGTGGCCGACCTGGGCGTTCATATCTTCGACCAGAACAACTATATCAGAACCATGGGTTGATCGGAAGAGAGCGGCCAGATCCGAATAAAAGGCGTCCTTGACGCCGGTGTCACTGCAGTCAGTTGGAGCACAAGCAGACACAATAAAAAAGATTTCTGAAGGTTTTGCGTCTAGAGCAGCCCTTAACAAAACCTGCCATGTGGATGACACAAGTCTACTTTTAACAGAAAACCAATCTACTGATGCGGCTGCGGTAGTCGTGATGAGGACTATATCTGCTACAGCCTGACCGTTAGCGGCAGTCGTAGTCACCCGAAGTATATAACCGTTATCAGGGTAGACAGTGCGGGTGCTGTAAGTTCTATGCGTTGACTACTGTCTTGGAACCTAGTCTCCGAAACACAGCCGGTATCAACATTCAACTAATCTAACGTTCGTATGAGAGCGGCTCGTTGACCTGTCCGTTTTATAGTGTAAACATTGAAAGCATCTATATTAATCCGCTTTCTGAGTCTAAGCAAGGGACGAGGGAGGTCAGGCCGAATGGTAAGAGATAGAACTTACCGACACTGTTACTATGATTAGCTGTATCTGTAGTGGGGTCTGCAGAGTAAACAGCTTATGTGGGGTAGGGAGGGGCCTGAAAGCTGAATTTGGTAGGACAGTGGAGGAGGGGTCAGCAATAGCATGTTTTCAATCTACCCACCCTGCTGTATGCAGCAGATAGGGTGACCCAAATTATACTGCGGGACGGCCGAATTAAGTGCTGTGAGTAGTTATGGTTGTGTGTGGGCTGAGATACTACCGGGACACTCAGACCTAGAGAGGAGAACGATTAGGGTTCCCGGCCAAAGCCTTTGGCTCAAAAGCCTGTGCCGTAAGGTAGCTGGTGGGTAGCAGTGTGCCAGGATTGGTACTTTTTCCGAAAATATACGTCAACCTTCTTCCAACCCCCAACCGGAAGGACCAGGAGACTGTGATTTGTTAGACTTCTAACTATTGGCCTACCTGGTGTGAGCGGCTCTGTCGGTGTGGTGGCCAAACCGTCCAGTTTAGCCCAATAGGTCATCGAGTTGCGCAAGCCGTCACACCGCGTCAAGGTCCACTCTCATTGTGACGGATCATCCGGCACTACGAAACTAGACACTGACGCGGTGTAACGGCTTACGCTTTCCGATGACCTGTTGGACTAAGCTGGACAGTGTGATGATTGCAGTCGCTGCCGTCTGGCAGGCCGATAGTTAGAAGTCCGACGAACTACTGTCCTCCATATTATGCATTGGAAGAAGCCTGGCGTCCTTTTCTGTAAAATGCGACACTAGTTCTGGTCCACTGTTGCTGTACAGCACGGAATTTTTAGCCAAGGGCTTTGGTTAAAAACCCCAGTCGTTTTTTCTATCCAGGTTTGCGCGTCTGATTGGTAACGTAGCCCACCTAAAACCATGAATGTTCACAACACTTAATTTCATGTTGCATCAGCTGTCTCGCACTACAAACCGGGTTGTTCTACGTGTTACGTACAGTAAGGTCTATAGGCAAAAATCTTGCTACTACCGTCAGGTTTCTTCCAACCCTCAGTTCTAGTGATTATTCCACATATCACAAAACGGAAATAGCTAATCTTAGTTGCGTTGCCCTCGTGAGTCTCGTCGTTTACTACTCAGCTTTCAGTCCCCTCGTTACTTGCTTCTCTCTGGAATGCGTGTTAAAAAAGGGGCCCCCAACGGTAAGTCAACAAGCCCCTCCCACATGGACGTTAAACTCAATGAATGCCGGCGTCTGTTGCGTTTCTGAAACTAGAATCTAGGGCATTGGTCAACGTATAGAACTGACGGCACGTTCTTTATCTGCTCGTTGTTGATTGTACACTGTCGATGGCTCCACGAGTAGACCAGGTGTGGTTCTCAGCCCAGTGACCGTAGCTGCATAGGTAGAGTGGATTACCCTCAACAGTAAACTTTGAGCCGTCTGATTGGTAGATTCTGTCATAGCCAGTTCTGGACGTCATATCCTCAGAAATCATTCAGTTGCCTGCTCATGTTCTAACTGACTGCAGTCGGTGTCACGGATGCTTATAGACCGGATCTGGTTGCTTTCCTTAGGTCAGCACAGCTCCAGTATACTTATTTTAGCTGGAGATATGAACGCTTAGGTCGGCCACTTTGGCGAGGCCGGATTTTGATTAGATGACAGGTTTGGACTGAAATCACATCTCTGGGACAGTAGTGGGTGGCTGTTGCAACTGTGCGCCAAACTGGAGCTATTTTCAACTGGTATTAGTTTCAGACATCGTGTGCATCATTGTTCTACTCGGTGCCCTGCTCCGAATCAGACATGGTCCCGTACGGACCACATGACTGTTACTTTCAGGTGCCCTAATTCATTCAGAACTGTTCTTATTGGAGCACATGCTTGTTAGTACGTTGTCGTTTTGATCTTACTTTGGCTGAGAAGCGCCTCGATCGACCACAATGGCTGGTTGTTGAGTGTCCAGGTCGACGGTAAGGCGTAGACGCCAAACTAGCTTAGAATGCCAGCCTAGGAATTAAAATCCCCAAAAATCCGGGAATCCGTTGGACCTAAATCTCATGGGACATTCGTGGCAGGCACTACAGCGTGCATCACGGCGGTTTGTGGGTTAGGCAAACATTGGATCTCATAAAAATCCTTGAAGGTTTTAGTTTCCTTGTGAAATATTCCTCATTGCAGTCCATATTAGAAGTTGGGGACGGATAACCGTAGGAAGCTAAGGCGTACCCTCGTTGCTGTTCCTAAGGCTTGGCTAGCAGGGAAAGATAGTAAAATGGAAACCACTTTTACCTCAGAGAATACTTATCCGTATTACTGGTCCGAGACGTCCGTCCACCCCTGAAGCTACCAGAAAGGCCGACTGTATACTCACTCATAATAAGTTCAGCAGGTTAAAACGCAGGGAAGAACATCTTAAGGGCCGATGTAGCTGGTCTCATGCTTCTGCCGTGTCACCACCGCAGACTTGTTCACAATCCTGGTTGGTAGATCTAGAACCGAGGTTTGTCATTGCTTTTCATTTCTCCAACGCAATAGAAATGCTGGCTCGAATGACCTCATACCGGTACTTTTCAAAGAAGCTGGGAAAGTATTTGTGGAGGTCTCGAGTCAGCCGTTTCAACTCGTGTGGATGACAGAGAGCATCCTTCTGTGTTTGGGTTATTCGATCATAAATCCCATATTCACGAAAGGGATAAGGGGCTTCGGTGTATATCATTACAAAAGCTCTGGAATCCATTACACTTCACCGACTGACTGCGACTGGGCATTCGGACTGTAGGCAAGAACGGGTAGGTTTTATTCCTGGACGCGGATCAAATTTTCACTTCGTTAACTTTTGGAGGGCACCATACACACCGCCGGCCAAAACTGATTGATGTGGACCATAAAGATGCCTTCGACTCAGTCGATCAAACTACACTTTTAGGATTACTTAAACGCAAGGGTGTGTCGAACAAGTTTGCCAGCATACTATCGGCACTTTATTCCCACACTTCACCTCAGGTTAGGGTTTATGACAGTGTTAGCACCAAGTGTGGCGCACGCTAATGTTGTCTGCTTCCACCATTCTTGTTTAATTTTGTCATAGACGAAATACTGGGGACTGTCTGTGGCACTCAAGCTCGTAGTGTGGGCCTCGCATTCGGTGAAAGATTGATTAATATTGGTTCTGCTGACGACGAGGTGTTGTTTAACGATTTCCAGACAGCACACAATGCTAGACGATATTTCGCTCTCTGCTACCTACGTCGGAGTGTTCTTGCATAACCGGTTAGATTGCGTTGTTTTAATGCAAGATAACGGTGTGATGCTTTTTACCGGCGTGTGTACTTAGGAAGTTGCATGAGTAGCGGCGGATGTACAAGAAATGAAATAGAAACTGTTGTTTTCAAAATCAGAGCGGTATTCTGTAATGAAAAGCATCTCTAATGACAAAGAGGCAATTATCTGAAGCTTATGAAACGTATATATACGGCTACTGTGAAAGCTATGCTACCTTGCGACCCCGTCACTTTGTCGCTGAGGTTTGTAGACTTTGAGCGTTTTGAGGTATTTGGTCTGCGTTCGATCGCTCGTATCAGGTGGCACCTACCGTTAAGCAACAATGAAGTAGGAAAGTGTGTATTTAGTAGAGTGCCTGGCGAGTTCCTTCGTTCACTCATTGGATATGAACCGAAAGATAAATACACTCAGTAATATCACGTGTATCCTCAGTTTTCCGGCGAATGTAGTCAGTCTCCCCAATGTAGGCTTGCCGTTGATTGCGTGATTGCCGTATCCAATTGTGTTTCCCACCAGCGGTGTGAATGGTCACACGGTCCCCTAGCTTGACAGGTGGCGCCTCCCAACTTTTTTTCAACGGGATGGTCAATATTATCATAGTGTCTGCACACGCCTTCGCCTTTCCATCTCGTTTTTTCCGACTGTCAACAGCCACAACGAACATCGTGCGGTGCGGTTCGCATTCTGCCATCTCGCAAACCACACAACTACCGAGGTAGATTGTGCATTTTCAATTCCTCGGTTATCGGTTTCCAAATTCTAAATTTCCGAAATACATACCGCATACTATCGTGTTTTTCAAAATGCCAGCCCCCGTTATACAGACTAATTGGTGGAAACTACAGCGATCTAATACTGAGAGGTTGCGTACACCCTTCACACAAACGGACCAAAGCTACTCCATAGAGCATACATGTTAGCCCTGCGTTTAGCAGTCTCACATCTGTGTGACGAAGATTAATAGATGCACTACGTCTTCGCCACCTTCATGAACACAGACTGAGGAGAGTACACTATCAAGGTAGGTGAGGCGATAAACGGATTTGAGCATCCTGCCTCTAACAACAGTGTCGGAATAAATGTCAACTCAGTTTTGGAGGTACAAAGCACGAGTTAGATCCACCGAATTCAACGTGACCTGCTTATTATTTGCACAAAAATTGAGCAGCACATTGCCGTCGACATACTCCATGTCCGATGAGTAGTCGGGAGTTTGGTTAATGTTACGTTGAATACCACACAGTTGATCACATCCTCCCCATTCCACGACTCTTCAGCCAGCCTGTTTCGAAAAGAAGCTCTAGATTCGAGTTTCGTTCTTGTTAAGGCTCGTCAGTTGTGTATGTCCTTGACACGGCCGGGATTATAACTCAGGCTACGCCGTCATGAAGCAGCCGTGTTGATTAGGGGGCCACTGAATTCACGTCAAGCACGACCGAATTGTTTTATCTGAACGCTGAATCACTTTCGCTTGCAAGTAGTGATCAGATTACCCGATCCTCTCGATAGGAGACACAGTAATTGTCCTGTTAATTCCAATTGGTAACTCCGAACCTCCGAGTAGTCCTAAACTTTCATCCATGACTTAGCCGCAAACGAAGAGTGACATTGGACACTGTCAAGCGCCACGGAGTGAGGAAACACTCTTTTATAGCTGTTGTGAACCTCACCGGCAACCAGTGTAACTTCATCCGTCGCAGCAGTTAAAAAGTTGATATAAATGTTAATCAAAAGAACTGAGAATGTTGTAGAGGCAGACATCCCGTTTACTGCAGCACGCACGTTGTTACCTCAAACAATTTCTAGTCAGTAATTAGGGTGTTCAGGAGGTTTCTAACCAGGCAAGTGAAACCTACCTGCTTTTCTCAACGGAACAGCTGATATACTCGTATTCCACAACCACTTCATTGCATGATTATCCCGCGGCTTCACTCTGCTGTTTCATGGTGCAGTAAGCGCTCAGCTGGCGTGCATCATACGTGATCCAACCGTCGCAGACCATGCAGATTGGTTATTCGGCCAACTTATCTTGTTTACCGAATATTCCGAAATTCGCGCTGACGAACGGCCGTGTGCTCACGTGAACAA
Source organism: Paragonimus skrjabini miyazakii (assembly GCA_014338405.1). Taxonomy (NCBI): domain Eukaryota; kingdom Metazoa; phylum Platyhelminthes; class Trematoda; order Plagiorchiida; family Troglotrematidae; genus Paragonimus; species Paragonimus skrjabini miyazakii. The sequence goes on from JTDE01005691.1 coordinate 11,982, forward strand.
CCCACTTGACGTGTGTTATCCGACGTTCGTCAGAGGTTGACGGTGTGACCGATACACTTGAGCTCAATCCGGAAACCTGTCTGCTGTTCGTATCCAATTGTTTTTGTGTTTTAAAATTGATCGCATTGTGAGGCCCGTAAATATCTAAAAATATTTCGGTGGTTGTTACCTGATTTGAGACTATATTGATAAATGACACTCACTGGATACCTCTTCAGTCTTCCGTACAGGCCCAAGGGGTATAATCAGTTCAAAGGGTGACCTCTCTACCGTTTTTTCTTGAAGTAACTGGGGGGCGGTCAGGGGTTCGAGCTTCTTTACGTTTCGGTTATTTAATATTCAGGGCCAATTAAGTTTGGAGTGGGGGAATCATTGGGAATGTCATCACTAACGGTATTATTATCTCTGTCGTCCATGGCTGTTTGTATTAACTCAGACCGGTTACGTTGTTTTTCAAAGTGATTAACCCACCAGCCAATTCCCGCCGACATCTTTTTACTACCATTGCAACAACGATTCGATGAAACTAGTAAACTGTTCAAAAACTGTCTTTTCTATCTTTTTGTTTGTTTAGCCAAGCACTCCTCACGGTCCTTACATGAAATCTACGTAATTTTGCGTCTCAGTTCACGGCGGTATTTGTCATGTTCGTAGTCAGAGAGATCAATCAACGCTTGTTTGTTAGTTCTGTTGATGTGTGCGGTATTCTTAGTGCTCTCTTCGAACAGGCCACTTCACAGTAGATTATCACTTGTTGATATTTCCTTCTAATGCTCATTTGGATCACATCATTGCTCTGATCTAGACAGTCTAACCGTCGGTGTTATTTGTTGAGTCTTTCATAGAGTTTCGCCGCTGAATTTTCAATTGAACATTTCGCACCTCAGAGTGAATAATCTCCGAGCAAACGGTGGAACAAACTAATCGCAAACACCAGCTTGGTTCTGAGCAAGACGGTCACACCAAAATGAGCCACAGTTTTTAACGGAGTACCATCATCGGTTGTTGACAGTAGCATGGCCAGTGGGTGGGTTGTGTAGGATAGTGTTCGTGTGATGTTTTATCATCTATTGTGCTGAATCGTGTAACTTGATATTGGGTATATTGATTAAGTACAACTTCAACAACTTATCTCACTGTTCGTGCGTCAAGCCTGAATATCAAAATGACACACGTCATCTTTTCTGGTGTATGACAACCAGATTGTGCATTCATAACACCGGCAAGTGGATTTATGTCCGAATCTCTAATCCGTCTGAGAAAATCACGGAATGCGTCACAGAAAACATTAACTACGTGTGAACCACTTTCTGCCAGGGACACACGTGACAGGCAATATTCTTCTACATTATGCTGACAAATTTTATATGTGAAAAATGTCGACGTACAAACCGGCACTCGTTGGGACCTATTTCAGCTAATCTTGTTCTGTCTTAGAACTCAGCTTGACCGCTAGATTTGTATTCATCGTTACTGGAAACTGTGAGAAGGAATTTCTGATCTATAGCACTGTCCAAAGATGAATCTAGGTGGCTGACAATGCAAAGTTCGTAAATATCTATTTCAGAGAAACTATTCTGTTTCCGTTTCTTAGCAGTTTACTGACCTATTTGTCGGAGCGCACTGTAAAAGCGTAATTGTTTACTAGTTCTATTTGCTTGAAGTAAAAGTTGGAGTAGAGGTGGATTAAAAAGTAAGATTATGTAGATTAGCTTATTTAAATGGCGATAACGTGAAAAACATCGGTTGCTCATGCCGCAGAATGTGATTGACTTGGGGGTCTTGTCTTATGCTTCACCTGCAAGAATTCGTTGTACGGTTTTCGGATCCTATCCGGAAGTAATGACCTAAAAGTCGAATTTACTTAGCGGTGAGAGGCTAGCCCCATCCCAGGTCATAGTGAGTAAGACGTTGATTTCTGAATTTGACTGTACTGAATAATGCACCAGCGATTATGATTAGCGATTGACGACTGGAGTGCTTTGTGTTATAATGGCACCTTTTCTAGCCGTGTGCTTTATGCAGATTATTATTACTGAAACTATAAAAATGGCTCTGCTATGTGATCATAGGATTGTTTCGCTGCCTAAACATATTTACGCTTAGTAGTGCAACCCTGAAAATTTGGCTGTTTTTTCCGGCTGCTTCCTGTAGGACGTGATTGTGACAGGAACAGTCGGAGCTCTGTTCACCATGGTCCTTTAGATCAACGCAGCACGCAAGCATTGTCACTGCTTAAAGGTAGCAGTAGAAGTCGGGCTGGAATACAACCAATGTGAACCATGGGACTAAAAACACCAGGAAGGACTGATCTAATAAACTCGGACAATTGTAACAACATGGAAACTGCTGCACTTGGATGGTTAATACTAACTTATCTCACTATCTCTAGGTTTCACTGTCTTTTTAACAGTTGACTCCTGTTGCGATGGACCCATCGTATCGTTGTTTGGCTAAGTAGTTGACGAAACTCGCAGATTCTGTGGGAAAACCTGTGTAGTAAAAATGTTCGTAGGGCAGTTTGAGTCCATACCATCTGTTTGTAGTTCACAGAAACCAGAACGATTTATGATGCCGTCACAATTTACTCACCTACCACTGCAATGGGCGAAATAATTTCAACAATATGGGGCAAAACGCAGATGGATTCATGACTTCACAACTTATCACTGATGGATTCATCCAGCCCATTTAGTTTTCTTCCATCTCACTCCAGTATTCCCAGTCTAAACTGTGTCTTGTTGATCAAGTAGCACAGGTAGGTATGAAATCACCCAGGGTTCTCAGGGGCCCACTATTGTGATATTCAGTTGTCAGAGGGCTAAAACACTCAACGTGATCCATTTAATCGGAGTTCTAAATTCACCATTGACAGCTATCGTCGGGCATATTTTAAGGAGATGGCTTTGCCTGCTCTGGAGTTATAATCTCTCCTATTTTTCTGTACTAACGTTTTTGAGATGCAAGACTGCTTTGACAATATCTAGTGTTTCTTGGGTTTTACCTGCTCCGTTGCTGAATTGTGAGAGTCGTCACGCCGTCGGTTTATGTTCAATGTGCTTGTAGCCAGAGCCTTTCGCTTCTTCTTCAACATTATCCAGCTGTCCCCGGTTCTCTGTGTACACACATGAAAAATAACGCCCTTATTGACGTGCGTACCTCACTGTTCAAGTCGTTTTTACCACCCTCAAACCTCTACTGAAATTACCAGCGCGGCACACTGATGGTCCGCTTGTGTCACTCCAGTCGCATTAGCGAGATTGGTTCACCTATTGCTGATGTGTGTATTTATCGTATGATTCGTGTGCCTTTTAGCGCGTTACGCCAGTTAGACAACTTCTCCTTTAAAGGTTGAATTGGTGTGTTTATGGTTAATTTTCACTGACTTTCAATGTGCTTTCATTAATGTCTAGTTTAGTTGTGTATTCTGGGTAATTTCTTCTTTGGTTTACTCTTATAGCTTCTCCCAGATGTGGACTCTAGATTCTCAACTACCGAAGCCGAACAGCTATTGGAACTCGTCGCCAAGCACTTTCCAGAGGGCGTTGCTGTCAGCCAGACGATAAATTCTGGCGGTACTGCTAATGAAGGGGAGGACGCTCGTTGACAACAGTCGAATGCTCTGTCAATTGACCTCTTGATTTAGTATCTGTAAATATCCTTATCCTTATAATAGTCCAATCCTTTGCATTTTTTTCTAATCTTCAAAACGAAATATATTGCGATCACAAGTAGCCCATATCTAGGCAATATATGGTCTTTAGCACGATGTGCACAAGGTTATGGAAGTGCGGTTGGTATTCACTTATGAGAATTACGTAATTGCTTAATTACTTACGCGAGTGCGTTCGTCTACTTGCACGCATCAATAGATGGTAGAGCCCGTCCTTGCTACTACTGGAATCGAAACTTGGGCCACGCTTTCATGTGACAGCCGATTGATCACCGCGCTCTCAACTTCATGATACGTGGATGCAGTTGCGCGTATTTCACGTTTACAACTGGCGGGAGTGAATGAAATGTTAACATATCGTTATATACACCTTCTTTGATAAAGTTGCAAATCTACACATTTGATGCGGACTTATCCAGTGTATTTTCCCACACATTGTCCGTCTGCTGGTAGTACATCGAACACCGCAAACCTTCAGTGTATTGTCTGCTTTATCAGCACCACATTTGCTCTCTGTTAGATGTTACAAGTGCTGGTTTTCCTTTTTGATAGTTGCACTTTGACAATCCCGTCGGCTGTTGATAAAAGAGCCACTGCTGTGCTTTTCTTAGCTGGGTACCTTACGAACGACCGCTTTGCTGACTCGCACCAAGAAGACACTATCTTGGTCCGTTGATCAATTCTGGCACATCACAACGGTTGAACCGCACAGTACTCAAAGCCCTTGTGTCGTGCTAAAGTAAGGTTGAAGTGAAGGCCGGGATGGTGAAAAAGTTTTTATAGTGTTTTATCTTTCATCTAACAGGTCCCGCATGGACTGGACATCATCCTATGGCGGTGGTATCTCTCTCGGGTGTTTCTAAAATTCGCCAAGATATATTACTGTTATTGTTTGTGTTATTATTATCAACGTTTATCCCAAACTTAATGTCGTACACATCTGGCGTAGTTGGCACGTATGCTTTATATTTGCGTCCACTTTACGGTTGATCCAAACGTTTATATAATGAGCGAAAAATGAGGCCTACGCGTACTTGGTTGTAAACTGACGTCTTGAACACTCCAGTAACTGCACACCTGTTGTTTTTTCTGGTGCTTTCAGCATTTTCGTGAAACCGAATTTATTTTTTCAACGTAAAGAGTCGGCTTCTAAATATTATGTCAGAATTTACACGCGCCAAAGTTTCTAATCCACAAAAGTTCAACAGTTATTCCGACCACTTATACTATAGACATACTGTTGTCCGGTAGGCACCTGCCGTTTTGTCAAAGACGACTGAAACCAATCGGTCTTTGAATATTCCAAAATAGCTTAACGTGCAGATTCATTGTACATCCAACTCGAGGTGGATTTCCTTAATCGCTGTATAATTTGAAAGTGTTTGCAACGGTTGTTCTACTTGCATGTAAATTACTTTTCCCCTAAAGCCATAGTTTGCAAAACACGACCATCTGAATCTGTATAAGGACGAGAAAATGGAATGTTGGTCGCGTTGAATGAATCGATCCCGCACACAGACTGCCTGCGGATCGCCATTCTGCAGAGTATTCCGCCCCATTGAGGTAGTCAGCAGCGGATTGAACCACGGAAGGTTCGTGACTTATGAATAAAGGGGTTGTTCAGTCGTGCAGTTATCCGTTATGCGCCAAACAACCTTTGTCATCAAATCACACCCAGCCAACATACACCCTCAGTGAAATGCCCTCCAAATAGACCTAACGGTCCATGCTGAATGTCCTTTTCTGTTTTTTCCGTTAGCTATTTCGATGAGGATGTTTTGTCCACCAGGATATACTTCGTCGTGTATGATGGTACGTGAGGTCAATCGAGTGTCATTTCAATGCATAATACGTTTGGCGTTCAAAGGCAATTGCGCGTAGCGTTTGCTGCGATGAGCGATACTGGATGTTATCCATTTATCCGTGCCTTGAAGTGGGCCTGGAATCGCAAACGGTTAACTTGGTTAGAAGAAATCTTAGTTGGATCACTGTGACAAACAATGGTTCCTCACGATTGCTTTTCATTTACTGAGGCTTCATCAACGAATGTCATTAGAAACGGCTACTAGATTGTGTAATCGATCGGACCTGGACCGCATGTTGATTGGATATTGCACCACATCAACAGAGCCAAATGTTTGTGTGTGGTTATGATTAATCTGTAGCCACGGAAGTTGCGAGGATTGCACAGATTTTGTAGGGGCATCATCATAGACAGCAATATATCAGTGGTTCACAATAATGCTTAACTGCCACACAACCACGAGGGAAAAACCTTTATAGGAAGAGAGAAGAAAGGGACCTAACCACTAAATATAGCTACATCTATATTCAAACATACAAAATCAGGCAGGGCGCCTACACCTTGCAAACAAACAACCGAGCTATCAGTGAAAGTAAGGCACAGGTCAAGGTTACGCAATCTGGTTGCAGTCGTTTCGATGCAGCCAAAATGCACCGGTGGACTGTTTCGAAACGAGTGATGGCGAGTGTATAGACAATCCGGAATGTTTTGGTGACGTCTGTGCGATGGTCTTTTGTCGGCAAGAAGTGTGACAGTGGCGTTGGTAATTGATGCACGACGGCCGATTGCAATCCAGGTTGGATGATGTTCCGTAATTCTTTTCGACGAGCGCCTAACCGTACAACGAATATATTCTGCAGTGCAACAGTGGCGTGAAAACGAATGCGACGACACTTATTGGTCATTGACTGGTGGTTTGCCTATCAGGCCCAACGTCAGCATTGTGGTGATCCAGCTCCATGAGGCTGCTGCTGGGAAGGTATATCTGAGCGACCGGTGGATACGACGGTTGAATCGGTCTGTTACATTATCCCCCTTTAGACAGAAGTTTTTTTTATAAACAGTCTTTTTTCAACAGCGGAATTTTGGAAATCATCTTCGATGTGATTAATTACTTCGGATAACAATTCTCGTTCAACAGATTTTGAGCCGTTTTCACTTCCTGTTCCACTGCATCGTCTGAACAGGTCTTTCTCGTTCTAGTTGCCAGGCGCCGAGTCAGCTCTCGTTTTTGTTCAGTGGGCACAGTAATTGGGATTGGTTTATTGGCCCGTCCATGTTGCTTTACAATTGACCGACCTACTCAGTGCATTGCCCCGACGTCCCATCAATCTGATATCCAAAAGACGGAACGCAGTTTATGATTCTTCTTCCGAAATGAAACTAGGTGAAGGCTGTGTTGTATCAAAAAGCGGAAGCATAGTTTAAAAGAGACATAATTGCGAGAAATCTAGACTTCGGATGGGTTCGAACCAACGACAGTGACAACATGCCTAGACACGTTAAGTGCTCTACCAGGCTGTGTCAGAAGCTCAAAAATTCCACTTTGGAACTCCGTTACCCGCTCGGCTCATTGTGTCGTGCGGAATCTACGAAATGTTCCACGAGGTTGATTGCCGGAACAGGGTTCCTCAAATAGTTCACGCCGGAATCCACTAATACTACCGGAGAACATTTAAATTGTATTACCAAGAAATAGTTGTTAGCTCATTGCGCGATTTTGTCGCAAGTAGGTCGTCAGCAGATCGATGATTTGTATGAAGACTGAATAGTGCAGTGAGTTTGGGATTCTGGTTTGCCCTTGAATACCTTTGCCAGTAGTATGCCTAAATGGAATCTCATTTTTACCTCGTCCGATTGTCGGTAGAACGCGCCAACGAACATGAAGCGGACACTGAGGGCGCAATGGTAGTTCTCGTCTCATTTTTGTAATTCGAATATAGTTCTCGATTGTCTTATTTTATCACACAAAAGTTGATGGTTTCAGTTCGACCTAACCGTAACAAGCGCTAGTCCTGTGTTGCTGTTCAGAAGTCCAAAGGGGAAGATATTTCTGGAAGGATTGCAGGTTTTACTTAATTTTCTGTGTAATGAGTAGTCGCCGACTACCGGGACTATATATGGAAGTTTCTGTAAATCGAGAAGTCTGTTGTGCACTCGAGCATCTCTGACGGACGTAACTTAGTTACATCAATCTGAGACCGTAGTTATCAGCATTGAGCACTTATCAGACTGTACTACGGAGTCACCCATATCATTGCCCACGCAACGCGACGGTTTGTGTGCACGCCGTCGAAACCTTCGCATATACCCCTTTGTCACTTTGCGGCTAGTTGATTATAACGTCAGTCACAAGGCCCACTTCCACCAAGTCGAACTTGGACCACCCCTTTAGCCCTGTTTTATGGCTCAGAAGAACGAAACATGACAGCACTACCTGTATATTTATATGCTTGCACGTCCTCGTTGCTGTATGACAACCTATTTAGTCGGATAATTCTCCGTCTGTACACATGTCAGTATACAGCTTTCACGTGAACATTCATTCGGTCTCAGACGTTCAAACGAGTCCTTGTGAATACTGCACAACCGCTAACTTCATTATCTAGGTAAAGAAGGCTACCTTCACCAGAGCGTCTTACTTCAATGCAAACATTATATTCCATAGTTGAGCCATATGGGCTGATCGATCAACAGCTTAGACGAAGATGGATTTCAGATGTTTTCGGCAAACCGAAGCCACTGCGATGCATCGCATCTTTTCTGAATCAACCAGGCAAACGTCCTGTTCGAGTCTTCCTCAGCTTCGACAAGAACAAGCATCGGAAGAATTTATATTTGGTGCGGCAAATTCACTGATGCGGTCGCGGAAATCTCGAAGACCAATAATGATGTATATATACATGACGGTTACGGACTCTCGGGTTCATGACAACCGATCCAGTTGACTTTCACTAGCGGCCGAATGGATTAAAAAAGACGCATTGGTGGTTATCACGTGCTAAAAATTACACTTACCGTTCGAAAATGACTTTAAAGCCAGCTTGTCTAGTTTATCATATCGGGCTCTTTCTTGAGCTCGTCCACACGTCATCATTTTACCCAAATTCGGTATTGCGAATATATTGTACTTTCACTAGCAGCTCGCTTGTTTGTTTGCAAGGTGTAAGCACCCTGATCTTGTATGTTTGAATATAGACGTAGATACTTTTAGTGGCCGGGTCCTTTTCTCCTCCCCTTCTTTCCTTCTTCGCTCTTCTCATGTAGGTTTTTTTTTCGTGGTTGTGTAGCAGATAAGCATAAGTGTGAACCACTGGTGTATTGCTGTCTATGATGATGACTGCGACACACTGCTATCCCGGATGGCGTTTCCATTCAACAGTCCAACCGATCACGAGGATCTCAACCGGGCAGACGACTCTTATTCACTGCACTCAGTAGAACAGTCAGGGCCTCCATACTCCGTGAACACGTCGTTGCTTGACTACCAAACGATTTTACTCAGCTACTGGTGGCCTCATTATATAAATCCCGGCGCGAGAAACATCCAGCTAGCATGTGGAGTGCGTAACCCAACCATCGCAGACTGTGCGACATGATTGGCTGGTCAATCGGCGACGTATTCCGAATGTGGCGAAATACGTGCTACCGAGCGGCCGCATTGCTCACGTGATCATCCTCAGTTTTTGTGAACTAACTGGCAGAGACAACGATTATCAAACACAAGTCTGTTCGTGGCCAACGGCAATCAGGACTCCCATGCAGCTGAAAATTATGATGCTGATGAATCTTATCCGCGCACATTTGGCCTACCTCCATATTTGTGAACAATTTCACGTGTTGCCTGTATTCAGTGTTCGAAAATTTTGGAATGGTTCGTTTGGTATGAAGAGGCGAAATTTGAGCAATAAACACAAATACTAGTTGGTTAGCGGTTATTTAGACATTGTGTTCGTGGTTAGACAGTTTAATATGTCGTATGACAGCAGACTATCTAAAAACTGAAGCCGTGCTTGGAGGTTTAACATGAAGGTTATCTGGACGTCGGTAACCATTTTTTGTTGCTCGTTGGATAGTTACGGTACACCTGTATACTTCAGATATTTTTCAGGTTAGTGTTATGAATACGTCGCGTTAATAGCTTGAAGTCGTATCCAGCACCATTAGTTTTTTGAACGAACCAACCACCAGAATGCGAACGTTGAAAAGATCTATAATAATTCGCACTTTAAGCTCAAGCAAAAGACGAAGTGGGACCCCGCGACTGGATTTTAAAAGGTGAAACTTACTAGGACGGTACTGCCACGATCAGTTACATCTTTCGCGGGACCTGTAGAGTGATTACTAGTAACGAGGTTCTCGAATCGCCTCAAAGCTGAGTTTAATAGGATAGGTGGGGAGGATTCAGCAATAGCACGTTTTTGTTTATCCGCTTTGTTGTGTACGGGAGATAGGGTGAGCCGGTTCATATTGTGAGAAGGCCGATGCGGTATGGGATTAACATTGTTGTGAATATTCATGGTTGTGTGTAGGCTCATACTATCAGGACGCCCAGACCTAGACAGGAGAACAATTAGGGTTCTCAACCAAAGTATTTGGCTCAAAATTCCGTACCAGGAGACAATGAACTGGAATCAGTGATTTTTTCGAAAAAAGATGCCAACCTTTTACAATCTCCGACACTGAGGACTAGGGGACTGCAGTTCCTCAGACCTCTACCTGTTGGCCTACCAAGCGTGAGTGACACTGTCGGTGTGATCACCCCATCGTCCAATTTAGTTCAATAAGTAATTGCGATGCGCAATCCGTCACACCATGCCATTGTCTGATCTCACTGTAATTGGTCGTTGTATGACTTTCAGTATCATATCGCAGTAATGTCATAATTAGCCTCCAATAATCGTTTTTAGTTCCTGCACGGTCTTTACAATGTAAACGTATGAACCCATGCATTTTATCCCATGAATGCATCCGATCTTTTGCAACGGTAACAAGTTTTTCATGTTCACTGGACTGGAGTATTATCCTCTTGTGAAAAATAACCTTCATGCATACACCACTGATAATTCTGTTAACGTATTCTGAAGTTCTCTGGCGCAAATCAACGGCAACGCCTTTCTGGTCTCTGGAGAGCTTCAACACTGATTCGATCGTTCTTTGTGATTGTGTTCGAAGGGCCCAAGTCAGGAGCAAAATGTTACCAATACTCATAACGACTAAGCGCCTACAAGTTCTGAAATGACAAGTTCCCAACTGACCATAAGTTTGCTTCAACTTCTTAGTAAACAAAAGCAGCTGAAGTGTTTTGTCCTGTCAAGTGTGCGCACGCGGACAATGTGTTTGTGCGGCGAGCTCGTTTGCCTTGTTCACCATTACTATTTCGCCAGTGCTCCCGCAACTTTGCATTTGTCTGCTTCTGATTTGATTGTATCGTATCACCTTTGGTATGGTACAGTCATTCGCCTCATGGTAGTCATTCCCGCTTGCTGTTGCTTACAGTTTCTACCGTACATTTGTTCTTCTTGCAACTGTACAGTACTGTGTCTGACTTCTACGTTTGCAACACAAAAGGAGTCTAAGTCTACAGCCTTAGGACCGACAAACTCGCCGATCTATTTGTGAGATGTTCATCACGGGGCCGGTAAATCATTCGAACCTTCTGAGACATTACAAAGCAAGTACTATAACAGTGCACAATACTGAAACCGTAAGCGACATTCGAAACAAAGTTCATACGAACAAGATTTGATGAGCAATGACGAACTAATCTATACTAAGCTAATTCAGGGACACCCGATCCTTTCCCTGGTTTCAAGTTGTGCTCAACCTGGGAACCAACGACGTCACCCACTAAAGTGGTTGCCCGTACCTGGTAACATGAAGAGCACATAAAACACAAGTGTCTGAAGCATAAAGATCTTGCAAAGTTAGGATATAAAAACTGCGTAAGTTACCGACTGGTGGGGTTCACTTCCTGTATTTAATACTGTTCTTACCCACCAGGCGACAGCAATTAGGTTTTCCCAAGGTGAGACGTAAAATAATGTATCACAGCCATGAACTACTGTGTTCGGAAGCGCGCAATTATGTTGAGGTCGCCATCACTTGAGGTGAAACAGTTACTTTATCTGTCCACTACCTTAATAACAATTATGAACGTAGTACAAATCAGTTGAACGGAAAGTCAACCCAACAGTCAGATGTTCATCAGGAGCCGAAAGTACAATCCATCAGACTCTGATGGTAAAGGTTACGGGCATCGTAGACTTACCTTTCCACAAAAGTCGTAAGTGTCCACAAGACTAATAAATGATGCTTATTCAGATTTGTGCACACTATATCCATCCACAGATAGAAGCCGGCATTACACTAACAAACTAAGACATCGGACTCGATTTTCCTACGGCCATCCATAACGATGCGATTGTTTTGAACCTCCATCTGGAACTACTTTGTGAGCTACGTCAGCTAATGAAACTGTGCACGGCATGGGCAAAATTCCGAAAACGTAATTACGGCTATCTTGTAATCGTGGGTAGGAATCAGTCCACACTGAACCTGACCTGTAGTTTCAGTTCGGCTCATAAGTTGGCAATCGACCATCTACGTCTGCGCATCGTACAGATAAACATTGATAGCACAAGCAGGATTTAAATAAACGATACGCTTTCCAAGAAAGAAGATTAATGAGTGTGTGGACCATTCCTGTTGAAAGCGAAAACACAAGCTCACAAACAGGATGCAGACCACATGGTTTGACAGACCAAACGAGAAGTTGTTGCTATAGTATGAACGAGATCTCTCCGCGTGCAGCCCCCATGAAATCCATTCAGATGTTGACAAAATTACTTAGTGTGCTGCGTACCAAGGCGCAAATCACAGATATGTTCGAACTCAGATTTAATGTACATTGTTTGATGGTAGATGCTAAATATTTAGTGAAATAAATACACGGCTGGTCTCGTGCTGCGTTATGAAAAGCATCGACCATTAAGTTAGCTGAGGAGGTTAAGGGTCGGCGATCGATGAGATATCGCTTTTAGCACAATACCAGTCAAACTGAAGGTTCAGTTTATTGTCAGCGGCTGTTCATGTCGCTTCCGGTTTCATCTGTGTGCGATATGTAACGTAGCGCGTCGACGTAAAGCCGTCATACGGCTACAAATATTCGGGAAATGGTTAACCATCTAAAAGGCGAATTCAATATCATCTGATGGTTTTGAATGTCCGTCCCCGGCGGCTCAAACATCGGCGATTGACAGTAACGCGTCATTGTTACAATCATGAAAAGCCTAGTTTATAAATATAATATTCTAACTCCTGTCTCTCCTCAGCTACAAACAAAGCCATGGGAGTTGTGATCCGTGGGGTGAACGAAACCTACGGGAACTAACTTGTTGGTAAGCGTTTTCTGTTCTGCGTACACTCGACCTCCTTATGTCTCGCATCCATCAAACACCGCACCTCTCAAAATGTTCTCACATTTCGCCTGCACCAATCCCACTTTATGCAGGTATCCGTATTTCACAGGTGTTATATGTGGCAGCTTAAAATTAGCACATTGTAATATGTTCCCACCTTCTCCTGTAACACGCGTACACGTTCAACATACCGGGGGGGGGGGGTTGCAGTGAGGCATTTGGTCTGCGGCTGTGTACTGATCTCATTTACTCAGACGGCCTGACGTTGACAAGCCATCTCCACGCGCTAGGTGATTGGTTATTCTTTAAACGTATTGCAAGATGGCGCACATCGATCAGACTTACTTTTAAAGCTGAGTAGAGAAGTTCTGTCATGTCATCTACGCTATGCGCCAGTCGAATCGAGAAACACCGCTGGACCGTCCGTTCAGATGCTCACAAAGTGACATGCCCTTGCTGAAGTGAAAGTGCCGGTTCTCAGCCAACACAGGAAGCATCAACGCTTACTGTCCGTGTATTTTTTAAGATAGAAGTTGGTGACCCAACACTGGTCTCACACGCTGCGCCCTCACCTTAGCTAATCTTGATAAGTACGTATATGTACCACTGTTATCTCACAGCTGTTCTCACATTGCTGGTCAGAGCAACACCACTACCCCGGGCGACCCACACAAGTGAATGAAGAAGTAGGAAGCTACAGACAACATTGATTTCACCGGGCGTGAGCTTAAGACGAACCAACGTGGAGTTTAGAAAAGACAAACTTACATTTCGCTGATACAAAGGATGAAGGACGAGTTCCTCAAATTTCGGGAAGAGTCGACAAACTACTCATAACCATGTCAACATGAAGGCACTGAAGAAGAACGTTGTTTCCGATGTCAGTGGAAATCTAAGGTTTTGACACGCAAGTAATCCAACAACTGGTCACTAACGGGTGATCACTTCGGCGGATGCTAGAGTCGCCTGGCTACCAACCAGTCAAATTTCCACATGAAGCTGCACTTCCGAGAAGTGACTGGGAAACAGCCAGCACATTGTTGTATTGATTATTAACGTCATGTTCTTTCAAACGTCGTGGATGCTTGCTGCTCAGTCTGATAAGATACGTTTATTTCCCGCTCGCCAACAGGCTCAGTAAGTCTGTTACTATCGGGAACAGTGACACCTTTTTCGCTGTGTTAAACTGTCTTGCTTGTCAAGTCATTCACATTCTGGTAATTAATTCTTGTTAAATTATCGGTTGAGATGTTCTAGAACCCTGGGCCAGTGGTTGCCAAAATGCACAGCAAAGATGTAACGTTTACCGCTAACATGTTAGGGCTAATATCATCCGCTGCACACACAAAAATATTCCAAGTAGTGATTTTTCAGATCTTGCCACACATATTTGCATACAATGAATGTGAACCTAACCGGGCTCCTAATTGAAGTATTCCTGGCTTCATCCCATATTCTCACCTGAAATCCTCCGGCTGCAATTTTGTGTACCTTCGCCCAATACCAGTTCGATTTTTTGCGACTGCGTGGGTTGCACATAATAACTTACTATACTCCGAACAGACACTGCTTCAATTCTATAACTGTCGGTTACTGCGTTACAAGCAAAAATGAAGTCACTGGAATGAAATAAATACGAACAGGATTAGCTGTTTTGGGGGCTTAAGTCCTTTAATCGTCCTAATACACTAAAACACAGCAAACCACATAGCCCGGGATTCTTAGGTCCTGTAACAAGTTGCACACCAACGTACCTGGGTATTGAACAGACGTCCTTTCATTCATACATATCATCCGGAATTATTCCTTTCAAGGAGTTATTTTTATATCCTAGCCCAACGGAAGTCTGGTCCCCCGCGCACATGTAGCTGGCACGCTAACGATGTGATCAATTCTACTTGGGACAATTATTCAATCAAAAAGATGTCTATGAACAGTTCCGACAACATTTTCCATCAAAAGCAGCACACCCTCACATGTAGTACTTTCTGATATCCCGAGAGGTTGCGACACAATAGGCTGAGTATAGTGGGTCACCAGTTATGCATATCGCACTTAACACCTTCGCCTGGGGCACTGGTAGACGCTCAACGGGGCAGACAATTAGACAGCGTCCTCGAGCGATTGAAACAACCTGGTCTACGTATGGATAAAAAGGAACAACTCAATTCGTTTGACCCTTATCACCAACCCTCTCACAAACTCGTAGATACAACAGGATAAGGGTAAGCGACCGTAGACACTAACAATCGAAGACCAGTACCCTCAACCTGTAAACAGCGAGGATTCGTTAATGCATAGCACTGCCCCGATGACCATAGTTTCGACGAGGAACTCACCTTTCTCTTAGACAGTCTAAACTATCGTAGCTTTGGTAATAGGTCGCCGCTGCTGAAGCAGCTTTCTATGTGTACAGAACCGTCAGTGACCACAATGGCTTTAATATTCAACAGTGCGGTTTTACATAATTAATTTGCAAGGGGGTTGCAAACCGCACACCGAACAACCTGGATTTGCGAAGTTGACGAATTCGAGAGCATCGAAAGTAGATTGGACTGTTTGTGCGATACACCTCTGTTTAAGTGATCGATTCGTTCAACTAACGACGCCCCATGAAAGTTCAACAATAAATATCCCGCCTACACCTCCGTTCTAGACAAGACCCAACCCATACCTTTAGTTTGGAAAAGCACAATGAGCGGCATAACCCATCACAATCGGAGTAAAACTATTTTCCAATGATATTCACAAGACCTCCTGACTATTTGTTGGGGATCGAAACTACTGATTCCAGTCCGCATCGACGACCTCCATTGCCATAGAAATCGGAACCGCTGTTCTGGATAGTGGGCACGAGACTCAGACGTAATGCGCTTGACAACGTGAGTGCAAACCAAAGTTCGTGTGTGGCTCTAAATCCACTGAATGAAGCACATTAGCGACACGTAGAAGTATCTCAGTAGTAGGCCAGCGTTATTGTCTCCCAAGATTCCCCGCACAGCAACGCAACATTCCTGAGGAGCACACCAATCGTTGCGGTAGCATATAGATGCATTGGGCAAGTAGCACAGATTGGTGTGAGCAGTCAATTCAGTACCTCCTAAACCAAGTAGCCTACATCTCACCAATTTCCTCGCTTAGCCAAGCACTGCAATTACTAATTAGACCACTTGAAATGGAGATGGATATACTTGCGGTGCAGCAAAAGTTATATTGTGCAGCGTGTAACAGCTGCAAAAGCTTTTCCACGATCCAGTGCTGATTGAACGCGCGGACGACTACGCCGCATATCACAGCAGCTGTCATTCGAATTGAATGTGGAATTCATGTCTGTTAGGATCTTTCAGGGCGCACTCCGAGCATTTGGCGTGCTCCATATCACAAGCAAACTCCCGAAAAATAGAGGACGCAGTGGATAAGGGTGATCGGCAAAACTGAAGACGAAGTGGCAAAGTACCAACGAATGGTTTCAACTTTAATGCAAGATCCCATTAAAGAAGGCCTTGGATGAAGCCATACTGCTTACAACTACAACAGACTATGCTTGGTTCAGGAGGGAACCCCAATCAGTTATGCAAATGACATGAAATATGACCAAAACTTTCCCGTCCCCCGTTTTCAAAACCGTCCACCTCTACTTCAGCAGTGGTGCCAGCCCAAGCCAACCACCTAGACAAAACTCGACACTACCGAGTTGGCTAACCTGTTCCCGATCAAACGGACTACACTAGAATTTAGGAGACGGTTGAAAATCCATTTCACAGCGCTCCGCAAGAAGAATTGTCGTCACAATCGGTTATACGCCCAAGGAGTATAGCTTTGTAACTCCTAATCGGACTACGTCTCATCCTTTTCACTTCTTTTGTCCGTAAATTAGGATTTGCCCTCTGTATCAAAGTAGCATGGCAGCCAAGCAACAGAGATTTTCTAAGTCCTATAACGGTAGTAGCTGTTCCATGATCTGTGTCAGAATAAACGCCCATCAGCGTAAACCCTAATAAATGAATCCACACAACCGTACACAGTATCCGACCCTGAATGTTACTTTGCTTCAGATACGCAATAACCATCAACACACGGGACGAAGTGTTACCGCTGAATTACGCATACCCGGTCCACAATAGAAGAAAAAACGCATCGTGGTCACCCTTGATATGAGTACATATATCAATGAATAGAACCAGCAGTAGACGCTATTTTTGGCCAAAGATCAGCACATTCCTTCGCGACCGGTCCGGTGATGGCAGAACCTGCAACAAGAAAGAGACAGCAATCAGCCACACTACGAAAACTAACAAGTTATAATGACAGCAGCATGATCAAAACCGCTACTCGCTTACGATGGCTGTTTCGTTGTAACAAATTCACCTATTCCTAACGACTATGAGCCTGATCAGAAGGTACAACAGAACAGGCGGCTACACATGGCAACAGTGATGATGATGAGAAAAAGTTACTAAAACATAAAAAGTAAGGAAGTAATTCTAAGCAGAACTAGCAGTTGTATGAATACAGGAATGCCACTGATTGTGAAACATTGCCATCCCGGATAGCGTTTCCATTCAACAGTCCAACCGATCACGAGGATCTCAACCGGGCAGACGACTCTTATTCACTGCACTCAGTAGAACAGTCAGGGCCTCCATACTTCGTGAACACGTCGTTGCTTGACTACCAAACGATTTTACTCAGCTACTGATGGCTTTATTATATAAATCCCGGCGCGAGAAACGTCCAACTAGCATGTGGAGTACGTAACCCGACCATCGCAGACTGTGCGACATGATTGGCTGGTCAATCGGCGACGTATTCCGAATGTGGCGAAATACGTGCTACCGAGCGGCCGCATTGCTCATGCGGTCATCCTCAGTTTTTGTAGGCTAACTGGCGGAAACAATGATAACCAAGCTCAACGATTTCGTTGACATCGTCGCCGCGAACAGGGTACAGAAAGAAACAGACACTGAATACTCCTACTCTAAACGACAACCGAACATCTGTATGATGCCACAGATGACGTGATTTGGAAACGGCAACATGCCGTTGCTGTCCTTGCTTATATTTAGTCAGCGATATTACAAACTGGAGACAAAGCACACTATCTGCAATAAAATGCGGGAATGAGAATACTCCGGTCTTGAAACGGCACTGCACTCCGAAGGAGCAGATAATGTTATCCAACCTAATGATAGGAAGGAACCTAACACCAGGTTTACAGGACTCCTTACAAAAGCAATATATCAATGGCTCGTGCTGAGGTTTAACTGTCATACATCCATGAAGAAAAAAACAAACAACTATGAGGGAAAAGAGGAGAGAGCACTCAAATACTATAAACTGCATATACTCACATAACATCAAGGTGTCTACACCCTGCAAAGGTACAACTGAACAGGTGAAGATAAGGCAACATCATTAAGACAGTCTCCGGGTTTCTATGTCCAACACGATTAACCGCACTAACTTTATAGACAAGCCGGTTAAATAACGGCAACATTCACACCGTTGAGTTCCACAAGCGCTAATTGACTCAAGGCATCCGGCCGTCAACTCTGAGTCGCGAGATTCCCTGCCCTCAACGGAAGCACATAGGTTCCCGGACAGCATGCCGTCCGTCTGTCGCACGGATATCTCAAGTTTCAGTCAACTTTTGACAAGCATAGAAAAAGACACGAAAAACCACGGTGACCATCGACTCCAACGGTTACGACAGGTTTGTCGGATACCCTGAACAGTCAGACTTCATTCGAAGAGAATGAGAACCAACTTGAACACAAGCGCCAGTAACAGGCATCGCAACAACCTCGTCAGTCTTAGATTCCTTGGTTGAACCCAGGCACTACACCAAGTCCGTCTTCCTTGGTGAATCCCTGAATCACTGTACTGTTTATGTCGCAGCATGGTGCATTGGGCATCTTGAACAGACTGACCCCATCTGAGGGGCGTATGAACCGAACCACCATCAGGAACCGACCCCTAAAAGACCGCGAATTTCGTGTTTCGTTCTACTGTCTTATAGGCAAAGTTTTTATTGGACCAGAGGCTCCTCTTCAGCCAGAGTAATCAAGAAGTAGTAAGCACCTACAATTATGAATTTATCTCAATTAACAACTTTGACTGTCTTAATTCTTTGGTCGAGGTACCTGAGGCCGACTTTGTTTACATTTTACTATATTAAACCAACC
>JTDE01005691.1:31164-41719 GCA_014338405.1 Paragonimus skrjabini miyazakii
TTTCTGAATTGACTCTGCTTAGTGACGCCCTAATCTCATTTTCGCACATACCTAATTGTTGGTTATCATCCCCATTTCTGAAATGAGTTCACGCACTTTTTTTGTAAACCACCAAAAGATTAGCTTGATTTCCGTTGTGCCGAAGATGCTTATAGCCACTGTACTTTATGGAACAAGTGAAACGCGTGAACACGAGAAGAGCTCGTGGGTTTTTACACTGGCCGAGACTGCGCTGATCACATCTTCACACTCTGCTCCTCATAAAGAAGACCGACAAGTGTTGTTTTTAGGCTATGGTTAGCTGAACTGCACTATGAGACCGCTTATCGAGGAAGGATGAGTTGGAAAAATGTACCGACATACGGAAAGCAATTTAATACCAGACTTCGGGTAGGGTTAGGGGTTACAAGGACATATCGCGTAACTCCACCACCAATAGTGGGGTAGAACAGAGATGTGCAGTCTTCTCTTTCCTATCCAAATTCGCGAATAGATAATACTCTAGGGCGCGTCCTGGAAAACTGTAAATACAATGGTGAAGAACTTCCACATGTTCGACTTCGGAACACAGAGTATACAGACGGTATTGCTTTAATCCGAAGGGGTTCGTAGGGAGCTCAGAACACACTAGATAATTTGTCAGCTTTGCATAACCTTTGTGCCTTATAAGGACAAAATGCAAGACTGGCAGTACTCTGTATCTGCTTTCCTCCTCGTTGGCGAATTGTTGGAGGTAGCCTAGAAATTCATCAATTTTGGGAAGAGTATAAGTGTAGGCGGTATGTCTAATATGATCGCAAACTGTTTACCTTAGGCTCGAATGGCGTTTGATAACTCACACCATCTGTGGCAACGAAATGATCTCTTTCAGTGAAAGGCTGGGTGTACAATGCCAATACAGGAATACTGTCGTGTGGGGGCAAAACTTGACCCATCCGCTTGGGAGACATTCAGTTATTGACAAGCCGTGTTTCTGAAAAATTAGCGACCTCTGGTGAGAACACCGTGTCAACAATAACAAAGTTTATTTACATTTTCGGTACGGAAGTTTCACCGATCTCTGAGTATGATGATCTCGTCTTACAAACTACGTTGGCTTGGCCACATTTGACAAATGGGAATTCACCGTATGCCGCATCATGCCTTGCATGCGAGTGGTGAATTAGGTTAGAAGCGACAGTCTGATGACCAGCGTGGCGTAAGTTCGGGGGATGACGTCATTCACACTGAAGCTTGCTCCAATAGGGCGTTCCCGGCTTCCTGGCTAGAGCCCGGAGGGCAATGAACACTTCTGGTTGGGAACGCCGTGCGATGTGGTGAGAAACAAGAGTTAATGGCGCCCGTGTTGCGAATTTCTGTATGCACCGGCAATGCCTTTCCCTCTTTCTGTCTTTTTCCACTGCCTTCCACGATGCTTATTTTCACTGATATTGTGGTCCATTTATGTTAAATATGTGGGCTTCATCTTCTGTGTAATCGGTTTCTCGGTAGACGGCTGATGAGACGGGTCGGACTGTTGTAAAACAAAATTAAAAACTTATGAATCTAAATATGCGCCTCAATAAGAAAGGCAGTTCCGAATGGAACTAGGTCACCTATAACTAACAGCTTATGTTTATTCGAGACTCCGTAGGATTCGCAGCAGGGCGCCAGCGTCACACTGGAGGAAAATCGCAGTCGCTCGGAGGCCTACGCTTCTAGTTTCGATGACTCGCACCATTTTCACCTTGCAATGACTATTGACACATGTATTCAGCCAACAACCTTGGTCTTTTTATGCCTAAAAGTGGTCTGTTCTTTGACGGCTGGTAGTGTTCTCTGAAACTATCTCACTCACGGAATTTCAGAGGGATCCGTGAATCTGGTAATATGCAACCAGGATGAGGAAGTACAGTACCTTTAGTGGTGTTGGTCATGGGTGTCCCATCCCTCTCCTAGTTTAACTTTGTAATGGATGACACTAAAAGATGCGCTTGTTTTCTAGCAGAAGCTGACTAGACGCAGAATATACGGATGACACTTTTGCTCAGCAGATGACAGACAAACGTTACCCTTATCGGCCTGCGTCATTTGCGGTGACGAATTGACGTCTGTTTACCAATAAATAAAAAGACATACAGTGCTCGTGTTTTTTTTGTTTTGTAGTTGGGACACGTAACCTGTTCGCGACGAACACAGCACTTAACACGACGCGTTTGACGATTAGCCGGAAACCTCCATTGCACGCGGGATAACCGCATAACCAATGCAGTCGTTCTTCATCGTGTATTTCGAAGAACTCGAAATATGCGATCAACTGGGTAGACAGTAAACACGCGCACTCTCCGACAGTTTGGTCATGCACTCCGATTTCCTGTCATTCCTTAACCGGCTGAACTTACCGAAAACTATTGAAACATACTGAGCATAGCAGTGAAACTCAACTGCACATCGAGATAGACGGTTACAACCTTCAGATACATTTGAATTCTACGTTTGGAAATCAAATTCAACAGTATCCATCCTAATTTCAGGAAAACAATCCGAGGCAAGATCGTGAATGGTGTTGAACAAAATTACAGCACCTATCCGGACGAGGAAAATTCTAGAGACCAATACCAGACCTATATGACAAAGACATTTCTTGCGACTTTAGCTCAGAAAGCTCAGTCACTTTAAAAAAAAAGTGCTAGAACACATTGTGACAGGCAGTAGACTTACGAGCAGTTATGTTTTTTTTACTTAAATTGGCATCTGGTGGGTGTGTTCATTCACCCTCTTGCTTTACTGTGATGGATGATATTCTGAAAAGAGCAGTAGATGCCGGCGGTCTTAGATCGCAACTTCTGTCGTGCTGTGAAACGGCCACTAATGAACAGGCAGATAACTGTACTTTGTCTGGTTTTGCTGTAGGTGATGTGCAAGCCATCTGTCAGTCAAATGATGTAGCCGGTTCGTACGATACGCATCAAGTACCCCAAACGTATAGTATTGTTATAAGATTAGATATCCACTGATCCTAAATCTGACGCTGCAAGGATATCGTGTAACCGAATGGCGTTATCTGCTTTTAAGTTTGCGGACAGGACGCCCATGACGACGACAGAGGCTCGTAGCAATTGTTTGTCGATTGTGGCGCCGTAAAGACATCGATTAAGGCATTAGTTTACGTAAACGATCGGCTTTGCGTTAAGGGTTAGAGACGTGTAGCAGATGCATTCAGATTTTCCGCGTTAGCGCGTGGGTTCATACTTTGAGAACCGAGAGTCAGCGACGGAAACCCACTCCGCGTTGGCTGAGTCACACTCCGAAGTTCAGCGCAGTTACCAAAGACTGGAAGAGGCAAGAAGGCTAAATACTGTCGTAATCACTGGTTACAATAGTTTTGATACCCGCTGAGCAACATTCGTAGATGCCGCCGGTCAGGTTGGGGAGTGCGCGAACAACTCATCGCTGGACGGGAACGTTTTTGAACACAACAGTGTTACAGCCGACAGCGAGTCTTCACCCGTCGGATCGTTAGCACTTCTGTTTACGCATTGTTTCTAGTCGACAGCACCTATTTAATCTATTTACAATTACTAACGGCGTTTTGTAGACATTGTCATCAACATAGCAGCTATGAGCCTGATCAGAGGGTACTGTGGCTCGGGCCGCCGCTCACTTCAACAGTGAGGCGGAATATCCTAGGAGAAAACGTTACTAAGAAGTTTGAAAATTAATAAAAAGAGACTGGGCGGAATGACTAGAAATGGTATGGATATAGGCACACCATTGACTGCGACACATCGCCATTTCGGGTAGCGTCTCTAACCAGTGGTTGGAGTGATCATGAGGACCCCATCCAAGGAGGCGACACCTACCCACTTTGCTCTGTGGAGCAATCAGGGTCTTCACATTTCGTGATCACGTTGTTACTTGACGACCATGTGATATCACCTGACTGCTGATGGTCTCAGTATATAATACCCGGCAGGGTAAATGACCAGATGACATACGATGTACGTGACCCAACTATCGCAAGCTGTGCATCGTGAGTAGTTGACCAATGGATCACGCATCCCGAACGTTCCGGAATACGCGCCGGCGACCTGCCACGCTGCTCACGTGATTAGTCCATATAATGTGGATTAGTTGGCGGAGACAGCGATGGTCAAACACAGCAAGCCTGTTGATGGTTTCCTTGTGAACAAGCCACGTTTCCAAACCATAAAGCAAAATGGAACACACACAGGCATTATTTACTCTTCCCTTCAGCAACAACCGAACCTCTTTTCGACGCCACAGATGACGCAGTTTGGAAAAGGCAACTCGTGCCTTTGCTATCCTCGCTATCTCAACAGGAATATTACAAGCTGAGGAGATAGTGCTACTTAAGTATATGAAACTGCCCAAAGCCTCAAGTCTTGAAGCAGCAGTTTGCACCTTGAAGGAGCGAAGCTCATTCCAGCCTAGTCACCCATCTTGTCCAGCATGGCCTGTATGTCTTCGGAAGAGGGCTGAGTAAGAAAAATGTCGTCCGCGTACTCCAGATCGGTCAACCTAGCGCCAGGAAGAAGCTCAACACTAAGTTCACTGGATTCCCGAAGCGCATCCTCAAGAATCTCGTCTATGACAAAACTGAACGGAAAGGGAGAAATCGGACACCCTTGACGAACGCCTCTGCTTGCAGAGTGAGCATAGTGATCTGAATGGATTCACGTATTTCCCTGGTACTCCTCCACGTAGGACAGTTTCAGCGAACGTTACGAGCAAATGAATCGAAAGCAGCCTTCAGGTCCAAAAGGATCACGACTATCAGCTGTCTGCAAGTGCCGATGTTCCACGATCCACCGCAAGGTGAAAACGTGCTCAACACACCCCCAACCAGATCGGAACCTTGCCTGCTCTTCACGTATCTGACTTTCTCTGGGTTTAGTGACCCGGCGTAAAATGGGACCAATGAGTAACTTGGACGCGGCAGACACCAAACTGATGTCTCTGTAGTTGTCACACAGACTTCGGGCCCCCTTCTCGAAAGTGGGAATTAGTGTTGATAAGCACCAATCACGAGGTACCTCTTCAGTCTCCCAAATCGTCTGGAGGAGTTTTAACAGTTCTGATACCAACCTCTGACCAGCATCCTTGAAAACAGTAGAGAAAAGGCCTAGTCCAGGAGTCTTACTACGCTTCAATAACTTGAGCCCCAGGATCACTTCTGCTTCCGACGAAGGGCCGTCTGGAACGCAACAGCTGATCATTTGGCACCCGTCGTCCACATGATCTGGTTGAGGCCAGCTAAGCTGTTCTTCAAAATGTTCAGCCCATCTGTCAAGTCAGCGCGATTGACTGGTGATAAGTGAACAATTTTCACACAGACTCATCGACTCGACAGCCAATACAACCACGGATCAGGGGAAAAGCCTTCTGCTATTCCCAGATAAAAAGGCTTTTTCTTCCTCTATCGATTGGTCGACTAAGTAGTGCTCGCGGCCTTTGCGCAAGCTTTCATTAAACTTGCGTTTAAGTTCCCGACCAGGTGGGATCGAGCGACGCTTGTCCATGAGGATGATCTACGTGACGGAAATTCAGTTGTCTCAACTATTCGACAACACCTATCTACACAATTTACAATTATTTACTAACGACGTTTTGTGGACAGCTTGCAGAATCAACAACAGTCTGAGACAAAGTACTCATGGTACAGCTTAACACTGAGCATGTAAACATCTCAAGAAATCATATCTAATTACCTGAGTGAAATGGCGGCTACGGGTAACTTGTGCATTAAAACGAACTTGAATGTATAACGAAAGCGATGGATCTATTGCATTGTAGCAGTCCCAATTACCCGAAATCTTCAGTGCCCGCAGCTGGTGTGAGTGCTAACCGAGAACTCAATGCACTCTAAGGAGCAAATGCGCATGTCAAGATTAAATACGATCATCTGGTAGAAAACCCGAGATAAATCGGTTGGAACAATAAAGAGTACTGAGGAGAATGAACGTTAAACGGAATGGAGTTGTCCATAAAATTCGAGATGGCAGTGACAGCTAAGCTAAGAATAAAGCGACTGAGTCAAGACGCGAACACGACATACGGAGTTTACAAGGGGATACCGACTGTCACGAGAATGGACCTTGACGTGGTGTGAAGACTTGCGCATCTCGGATCTATTAGGCTAGACTGGATGGTGTGGCCAACACACCGACAGTCACTCATGCCAGGCAGGCTAACAGGTAGAGGTCTGACAAACTAGTGTGCTGGTCCTTCATGTTAAGGGGTTTGAAGAAAGTTGGCATTTTCCTGAGGAAGTACCAATTTTGGCACATCGTCATCCAGCCGCCGCTTTGCGGTACATGCTTTCGAGTTAAAGGCTTTAGTTTGGAACCCTAAACATTTTTTCCTCTGGGTCTGGGCGTCTCGGTAGCGCTCAGCTTACAAACAACGACAACCATGAAAATACGGACGACAGGAAGGCAACAATGGCGTTACAAGAACATCAAACAGGAATAAGCTTTTTTCTTTTTCTGACAAACTGGTGATCGAGGATAAACGGAATGCGTAGACTAAAAATAAATAGTTATTCGGCACACTTTGCATTCCCTAAGAAAAACCCTAAGGAAACTTTTGGCAAAGTGAGATGAGGTCGCGAAAGGTTCACTATAATGAACACGCGTCCACACAGTACGGCCACGCGGCTGTGGCCAGCAGAACGATTAGCAATTGAATTCGAAAGTGCTTAGGAAACGACAACACCGATAGCAAGACATACACGCAATTACCTTTTAGCTCTCCTTTGTTGTTGACAATGACGCCAGCGTTATCCTCGAAATAAATAAACGTTCCGTTTTTGCGACGATAAGCTTTCCGTTGTCGAACTACCACAGCGTACAGAACCTTCTTTCGCAGTTCTGGCTTACCCTTCTTTACTGAACACACTATTAAATCGCCCGTTGCCGCCGATGGCAAACGGTTGAGGCGACCGCGGATACCGAAAGCTGCAATCATGTAAAGGTTTTTGGCGCCACTATTATCAGCGCAATTGATGACGGCACCAACAGGAAGAGCCAAGGATATCCTATATTTGCCACCAGATGAACCACCACGTCCTAAAAGTCATCGAAGAACAGTTACTTATGCAACGACAACCAAGTATAATAGCAACCTTAAACAATCGGAAAACAAACGCTCACCCCGCTTCGGCATGTTGCTGACTGCCTCCCGCCCTGAGTGTCCTGGATTAACTAAAACACATGGTGTCGCAACATGAAGATTTTACATTTTTGATAAAACCCATCAAAAACGATACCAAATGTAATTTTTGAGATCATATACATACACTGAGCCCCCGCACGAAGTTTGAATTTTCGACGGTGTTTGAAAGTATTTAACCTTCCTGAGGGTGCCACCAGAAATCCCCAGTCAAGACAGGATCACTTTATTGCCACTTTTCATGATGTGCTCAGTAAGATGTTCATAACTGAGGGGGAAGATTTAGCCGCAAAAACAACAGTGCACTCAGCCGAAGGTCGGGTGATATGGGCATGTCACGAAGACCACTCAAACTGTTTCTGGGAACTGCATTATAAGTTCGCCTGCTCTTGCAGCGGTCGTCAAAGGTGCGTTGTGTGGACGTCCTCATACCGGGAGACCTGCCCCCAGATGATCATGGACGCCTGAATGCTGTCCTAAAGGAACTGCACGATAGAAAAGACAAAGGGTAGCCCGACTTGTTTATTCAGATTTGTCAGATCAAGCCGAGAAGGCCTCAAGTCTGTTGGAAACCCCTTGTGTTCCCATGTTTCCTCTGAGCAAAGTGGACCAGCAGAGCCTTTAGCAAGACTACCCGCCACTCCCCATTTCAGATATAGGAAAGCGAGTTTAGATCGGACGAGGGTGGTGTACTCAAAGGTTCGGAGCCGACTGAACAAGCTAGATGAGGTAGAGCAATTG
The DNA here is from genome assembly GCA_014338405.1 of Paragonimus skrjabini miyazakii. Taxonomy (NCBI): domain Eukaryota; kingdom Metazoa; phylum Platyhelminthes; class Trematoda; order Plagiorchiida; family Troglotrematidae; genus Paragonimus; species Paragonimus skrjabini miyazakii. The sequence continues at coordinate 39,079 of JTDE01005691.1, forward strand.
GTGGGCAGTAATAATCCAGCAGTTCAGGCTCTTGCTGGAGCGTGGTTGTCAAAGGACGTGACGGAAGCTGAAGTCTCCCTCTCCGGATATACCTTCTTCCGCTCGGACCGTTACAGTGTTAGTGGTCGACAAGTAGGTGGGGCGATACTTATTATTCACAATGGCGCTCCCACTACTCTCGGGTAAACCAGAACCGATGGGGCGGTACTTACGAAAGATTGTGATTCAAGATAAAGTTAATACCAGACAGCTCTATCATGCTCGGTGTTATATATCGCTTTCCTGGATCGTTTCCACCTCAACTGTTAGATGGTTTAAGGATGTTTGGAGCGACCAAACACAGCTTGATATAAAAGGATTTCAACGCACCTCACATAAACTGGAGAACGCTAGCCTTCACCAGTGGTTCAGGCCGTTCTTCAAAGACACTGTTTCAGCTGGTCGTTGACGAGCAATGCTTGTACCAGCATCTGGAAGCTCCCACAGGGTTACAGGCTCTATGCCGATCTAGGTTGGGCTCGGTGTTTTCCGCTTTAGATTCCGACATCAACCGTGTTGACATCGTGACTCCAATGAAGCGGAGTGAACAAGCGCGGATATTATCGGTCTCACGCGATTCGCCTTGAAGGTCGTTCAAAAGGCAAAACGGTCCTTTTGGCGCGAATCCTCGATTTTTAAATATTTTAGGAAATTTTAAAATCGGAAGTTCAGGCAAAGTACTTACAGTACATCAATTGTAAATAAGCGGCGTTATTGAAAAAATTGGAATACATCGAATAAGTCCCAAAAGTATTAGCTTGGTGATGAAAACATTTTCCACCATTTTCTCGAAAACAACCCGTTATTGACGTTGGCTCACTTTTTAAAGTCTTATAAATGCAGTCATTGCCATTTTCGAAACTAAATATGTCATCCTAACAACGGAGAGTGCTTCATTTTGCGGCGTTCCACAGATATGGCCGAAATGGAAATATACAACCATACTGTGTTTGCTTTGTATTTCGACAAGAACACCAACACATTTGATAGTGAAACGTGTATGAAAACATTTACAGCCTCCTTTCCTATACAATATTTATACTATTTCTCTTTGTTTGCAAGATTTCATGTAGATACTGGTCGATTAAACGTTGCTCTTAGAAATGGTTTGAAATGACGCTATCATATGTGTTGGGGAAGGTCTAGTTTCCCCCAAAATGATTTATTTTTCGAGATATTATCGTTTAATATCTTGTGATTTTGAATCTTACTTTTCCGCGCCACAACGTGCCAAAACTCAATTTTGGCGCACGTTTCCCCGGCGTCCGTGATTGGCCCATCCCACTTTAAATGCATCAATTCAAGTGGGATTCTTCAAGACTATCAAAAGACTATATATATGCAGACGCTCGTCTGCATGGTCACCTTTGGTTTGAGAGCAAATACATTCTCAGCTAAGGTCACGGTCTTCCATGTTATTCTGGGGTTTCCGGGTATTGCTAAGCTCTGTGCTACGTTCCGTGATTTGTATTATCGTTCGCTAGACATTTTCTAACCATCGTTGACCGAAAGGATCATAACAATATAGTTGTTTCCATCTTCGGTGTATATGGATCGGCGTAAGAAAAGGGTACCATGTCCCACTCTATCATCTAGAATCTTCAGAAGCAAATTCTATTCACCCTACTGCGTTGTTCCTAACTAGATTGGTGTCACGTGGCGTTCATGTGGAACAATATACGAAAACAGATGAAATCAAGCTGCCTGCCGATCACCGGGAGGTATACCCGTCAGCCAGTCACACTACGATGTTTAGAACACCAAGTATCCATTGCGGTGCAGAAAACGTCCAATCAATATGGCAATCAATGGAATCAAAGATGGTAATGACCATGTACCCCAAACGCTTCAAATACAGATTTTTCATCACTTCCCGCATATGTTTGTTCTCCAAATAGTTCATGGTAAAGGTGGCTCGGAAGGAGCAGCTACTGGTGTGAACGTATGCCGCATACGCAGGCGTTATTCATAGCTTAATTGAATGAAGTTGAAACATCTATTAGTGTGAACTTAGAATACACACACAGACGTTTTTCATAGCTTAAGTGAACCAAGTTGAAGCATCTACTAGCGTGAACGCATCCTGTAGTCTGAGACGTTGTTGATAGCCTAAGTCAATCGAGTGGAGCATCTGCTAGTTTGATCGTATACTGCATACTAAGACGTTATTCATAGCTTAAGCGAATGAGGTTGAAGCACCTACTAGATTGAACGCATACTGCGTATACAGGCGTTCTTCATAGCTTATGTGAATCATGTTGAAGTAGCCACGAGTGTGGCCGCATGCTGTATTGAGACGTCGCTGATAGCCTAAGTCAATCAAGTGGAGAAGCTTCTAGTGTGATCTTATACTGCGTGCTGAGACGTTGTTGATAGCCTAAGTCAATCGGGTGGAGAAGCTTCTAGTGCAGTCGTATGCGGCATGCTGAGACGTTTTTCATAGCTTAAGTGAACCAAGTTGAAGCATCTACTAGCGTGAACGCATCCTGTAGTCTGAGACGTTGTTGATAGCCTAAGTCAATCGGGTGGAGAAGCTTCTAGTGTGATCTTATACTGCGTGCTGAGACGTTGTTGATAGCCTAAGTCAATCGGGTGGAGAAGC
>JTDE01005692.1:0-14015 GCA_014338405.1 Paragonimus skrjabini miyazakii
TTGCAGATCCAGAAATATTTCCCATTCGTTGTTGACCCGCTTCTAGCTGGTAAGGAATAATCTTGAGTCGAGGAGGGTCGTCTCGAAAGCGTCGATCAATAGTATGAGCACACTGTTAATAAGTGAACAGGTGCAAAGAGGAAATGGCATGGCGGAACGATCCAGTTATTCACATCAGGCAATTGCAAGCACGCACAACACATGCGCTTGCCCACAGAACGTACAGACAGACACTCATCAGGTACAATATACAAAGCAGACGCACACAAAACAGACACCACAACCTGCTAATCATATTGATTTCTGTAGGTCCTTCTATACTGTTTGTCCTTCCTATCGGAGATTGTTCGGAAGAGCAGACAGGCTGAAGATATTTGGGGTTGCCCTGAGATATTTATCCAGTTTCATCTTAAATACTTCAAGGGTCGGGGCTGAGACAACCTCTTCTAGCAGGTTGTTCCAGAAGGGGACCACTCGGAGTGCAAACGAATGACGCCGGAAGAGTAAACGGTTGTGTTGACGCTTAAGACTAAAACTATTCCTTCTTGTGCTTGGATCTTCAGTTCCGAATACGATGGATGAGCAAGGGTGAGTGCAATCGGTTAACATTTTGTAGGCTGTTATGGTGTCTTCTCTGACCCTTTGAAGTTCCACGTTAAAAAGGTTCAAACTTCGAAGTCTGCTCTTATATCTCAGGTACCCAAGACCCCTCACTTGCTTTGTAGCCGTGCGTTGAACTTGTTTGAGCAATACGACATCCTAATGGTGATAAGAGGGGCATGCTTGAATGTTCACTTCTAGTAAAGAGCGAACTAGATTGGAATAACTGAGAATGAATTTTGCTGGTGATAGGCAATTTAGGGCACGATTTATGAATTCGGAGACACTGGTAACCTTGCGTGCCATCATCTTCCGGCTAACGAAGAGACTTCGGTCCTAAGTGGCCATCGACCCTAAGTCTTTCTAGTGTTCAGATACACAAAGTCTAACGTTATTGAGGTGACACGAGGTCCCACTGTTATGCCGAAGCCTCAGAACGTTATACTTCTCCCCAATCAGCGGTACTTTGTTAAACATACACCAGTTACACAGAAGGTATAGATCTCACTGTGGACTAGCCTCATCAGGGGTTCATGAATGGCCCTCCAAAGCTTCGAGTATTTCGGTATTTCGGTATTTCATTGACGTATATAGTGAACAGCAGCGGTTCTGACACTGAACCCTGCGGTACCCAACCCTGGGATTTTCAGATTGTGGAGTACGTGCCATTAGCTCGGAAGGAGAAGGTACGTCAACTAGGATATGCCTCCACCAACCGTAGGGGTTTCCCTCTAATTCCATAACATCGCGGTTCTGAAGGCAATATGCCGTGGTCTACCCTGTTGAAGGATTTTGAGAAGTCTGGCAGGAAAATGTCCACTCGGTCCCCAAAATCAACTTTTTTAGTCCACTGCTCATGTGCAGTTATTAGATTCGTATTTCACGAGCGGTCCTGTATAAAACTGAGGGAGGAGGGGAAGTTTTACAATCTGACGAAGAACTGAGCAGACTATAGTGAGGACTTTGTCGATTGCTCGAAATCATCAATAAGCTGAAAATCTCGCTAGTCGCTCGGCCAATACAAGGTTCTGAACGTTCATTTATCACGAAAATTTTTCTTGCATAGCTGATGCTCGTGGAAATAAGAAAAAAAGAGCGCAATGTCATGTGTTGAATGGGAAAATGTGAAGTGATCACAAGTAATAGGAAGGTTAATGTAAATGTTATAGTTTTTGACAAAAACCTTACGCGATATTTATGTTATTGTATTTTTTGAATAAAGTATATAATATTGGCAAATAATTGTTTTAATATTCCCCGATAATTGGGTAACCAGCAGCTACTTCTAGAATGAGTATCACCTGATAATCAAAACTCCGTCCGAAGTTTTGACGTCGGTCTGTTTTGTAGGATAGTGTTCAAGCTAGAATCTATAGTTCATAGCCCACAACAGTTACTAATGGTTAACGAGGAGGGTTTTGAGACAGGATGACGACATACGATATGAATTGAGGTTACAGTGGATTTGTTATGTATTTTTGACATCAGATTGTTTTATAGGGTCAATGTTTAAGGTAGAATATATATTTCATAACACTCTACAGATAGAAATGGATAATGGGTAAGGTTTGAGGCAGGGAGGAAAATGCAACATGTAAATTGGGATTATAATTAAATTATGTAAGGTAAGCGAGGGAGTATTTATTTTACAGTTTTATGTGAAGAGGTTTTGTATGCCGGCCAAGTGAACCGTCAATACTGGCTACCAATATTTATAGTCTGATTGATTACCAAGGTGAACAGGTTATCACGAATCGGCATATATATATAAAATGCAGAAAAGTGTATATGTGAGATGTAATCCTATATTTATTTTTCTTTTTGTTTTAAGTGCAATTCTATATGAGTGACGCGGGTGAAAAAAATGATTTGGTTTCGTGAGTGTGTAATAAATCAAATTTGAGCAAACGTGAGCAATCGGTGGATACGCAGTGAACAGTTTCAGGCAAGCTGTTGTAGATGGGAGCCTGACAGTTGGGACGGCGTTGTGAGTTATATGGAGCTGACGGCTGTATGTTAACCGGACGACATTCAAAAAGGTAATCAGAAGACAAACAAAGTTCGAAGATTGACATTATGTGTGATGATGTGAGGAAGCTGTCCAGGCCTATTTTAAAATGCAGAATGCTGTTACTGACTCTCATTTCATTTGGGAGTCTAAAGTGGATCATTACCAAGTGTTTGACGACGTTCACTATAGGTGAGTGATGATGAACATCCTATTGAGCTTTTGGTAAATGATCGTTGGAGATTTTCCAAAGCAATCCTATCGGATTTGCATAGGTGGCAGTAAATGAAGGTGCAATACTCAAGTTGAGGTCAAGCACACATTCTGTAGACAGCCAGCCTCGCATCCGGTAGACCGAATGTCTATTTGATACCACCTATTGTTCTTTTCGTTTTTGCTACCTGGAAGCGTACTTGTTCAGAGAAATTGAAAGAGTTTGAATACCATATTCCTAGATCTCGAACGGATTTGGCGGTGTCAATATGATGACCGTCTAGTGAGACAGACCCGTTGGGTATTTGACAACCGTAGGTGATAATGTTCGACTTGTTTGCTGAGAACGTCATGAGCCATGCTTTGAACCACGACTCCAAAGATGCTAGGTCGTGTCGTATATTTTGTAGACACGAGGCGAGGTTGCCGGGCTGGCGGAATGTGTAAACGATTTTGCTATCGTTAGCAAACAGAAAGGGTTTGCCATGTTTAATTGCATCGCATACGGTATTTATATACGGTATTTATATACATGAATCACCCCATTAGTCAGTGGTTTTGGCGTTAAGCATTGCCCTTCCGTTTTGAGAGTTTAGGTTCGGCCTTCAAGGTCTGACGAAATCCAGCTGTGCAGGAATTCTTGTATTCCAAGGGATGCTATTTTGATTAACAGGCGCCTGTGGGCCACAGGATCTGAGGACTTTTGCATGTGAAAGAGTATGATAATCACCGCATGTCCTGCATCCGTAGACTTCGGTATATGGTTTAAAAAGTCCAATTGATGCGTTATGTAAGAGCGCTTACTAAGGAAACCGTGCAACAAAAATTTGGTAAGGTTCTGTGACATTAAGAATTCCATAATGGGCGGTTTTACTCTTCTTTCGAACATTCTTGAGCAGATTGGTGTGTGGTTTATTGGATGAGAGTTACTAACTTCCTGCTCTGGACCACTTTTTTAGCAGGACATTTCGAATGACGTTTCCCACTGGGGAGGTAGAGTACTGGACAGAAGTGACAGCGTGAACAAATTTAGTAAGAGGATGGGTACAATATCACCTTTTTGCTTGATAACGACTGGTGGGATACCATCAGGTTGAGAGTGGATTGTGGATTTCATACTATCTGATTGTGCCGGACTATTCCTAACATCAATCGAAACATTGCACAGATCGTTCGTTGTTTTCAACGGAGTGACGGGTAGTACTGTGAATTCAACTCCAAACGCAGCAACAAAATGCGGGTTGATAATTTTACATATTTCATTTGTATCATCGACAACCGTATTATCTTTGAAAGTGATAACTTTTATAGGAGGGTCTCTCATGGAATTTCTCCGTCTCATCAGTTGCATTAGTCTCATGCTCCTTTGCTCACTGCCAAGCGCAAGCTTTTCTTCGTTCGCATAACGCAGTTTTGTTCTGCATTCTGTATTCAAACATACTGCTCATTTGCATTACTAGGGAGAAGTCCAGTGTTCTTCTGTGCATCGACTTGAGTGACTTAAGTTTGCCAGTCTCGTTTGCAGTTAGGATTCTACCTCGCACATAAGAATCAACGCGTTTTGATTTTATGGGGTCAGAATATCGATACAAATTTGGGAGTGACTGGTAAATTCCTCGGTTGCTACTTCTGGGTCCGATGTAAGAAAGGATGTATTCCAATTTAAGGATCTTAGTAAGGAGGAGAAGGTACTCCAATCGATGTATTTGATCGGACGAGGACATACATTAGGAATGTGGTTACTATTACTATTCATGCTTCGTATAGTAGGATAAGGTACTGCGGGGCTATCGGGTGATCAGAACTTTTAAGCCAATTAATAGTAAGAGAAAGGAGCAAATAGTGAGCTAATTCGGGCGGTTGTATGATATAAGTGGGAAGTACACTTGCACGCAATAATAACTGGTCTTTTTCGGAATAGGCGCCTGTGACAAAGGCGCCTCTGGTTATAACCATTTGGGAGGAGCAACTACTAGTGTGAAAGCCTACTGCATTTTCAGATGTTGTTTACCGCCTAAGTCACTCGGATGGAGCGTGTATATGGTTCACGTTTATCTTCGCTCTCCCAGTTTTGTCGCAGATCTCTCATTGTGTTGTGAGCAACTATCGCATTTTATTTCCCACCTTGTATCTTGCATAAACTGTTAACACCACTCCTTGTACTATTACAGCCACGATCAGTCACAAGAACATGCCACTGAGACCTCTGTTTCTAACAAAGGGTGGTCAATATTTTTCGCCGAAGTCAGACGTCAGCGAGATTTGTCTGTGCGTTCTCTTATTGGTCATCTTGTGCTTATTTAACTTCTGGACAACCAAGTTTCACTGAAGATGTTCCATGATTGTCTGAACACGCATCGTTATCGTGTACTGGTATGAAAACCATCGCTGCCTATGAGGCCTGCGGGCTCACCAGAAGTCATAACTACTTTACGTTATTTCTTACCTATAGTATAGTGCACATTTTCTTTCACGTAGAATGCAGAAGTAGATTTCCACTGGACGCACGTATACGCAGACAACATACAAATCGTTCACACACAGCACATAGTGCGGTCTAGCAAAAGTGTTCGTGAGTAGTACCGGAAGTCATCATGGGCGCCGTTATTTGGAGTATGGCATAACAAGCCCCAAAAACGTAGCATCATGCACGAATAAGTCTAACCATACATTTACCGAGGTCAATAACAGCCGAATAAAGTCATTATAACTGACGAATGGCGGGCTTATCGTGCACTGAATACCATAGCTCATTACGAACATTGGACAACCAACCACTCGGTTAACTTTGTGGATACCGACAGTTCAGTAATCCACAAACAAAACATCGAAAACTTGTGACTGTTTACCAAGAAACAATTTAGGTCACTACCTGGATCTAATCGACAGCTGTTTAACTCGCACCTACGGGAGATTTTGCGGTGCAAACGCAATCCCCGTGACTTCGTGAGATGACTGTTTTTGGTTTATCGCATAGGACTTGTCACTACTGTTAACTTTCGTTAATGTTACTTATCAGTAGGTTTTTCAACTTTTACCCCGCCCATCTTCATTTTTCAGAGCCACACCTCAAGGTTTTTCAAGTGTGATGACTTGTATAAACAGAAAATTTATCATCAAAGAACGCTTATTTTGATCTACCTGGGGAGTGAAGTCGATACCACAGTCTGGCCGACCTGAACGATGAGGAAACTCTGAGTATGCCTTCACACTGGTATCTACTCCACCCGATTGACTTAGGCTATGAACAACGTCTACGAATGCAGTGTGTATTCACACTAATGGCTATTCCGGCCTGGTTCACTTGAGCTATGAATGACGTCCAAGAGTGCAGTGTGCGTTCACCCCAATAGCTTCTTCAACCTGACTCACCTAGGCCGTGAACAACGCCTAAAAATGCAGTAGGCTTTCACACTAGTAATTGCTCCTTCTAAGCAGCTTTTACCATGGAGGATACGGAGACCGGGCGCAAGCGGGCAGTGATGAAAAACGTTTATTTGAAGCGTTTGGGGTACATGCTAATCATCATTTTTTATTCCGTTGGTTGTCGTATTGATTGGAATATTTGTTTGCACTGCGATGGATACTTGGCGTTCCAAACTTCAAGTTTTCACTGGCTGAGAGGTATACCTCCCAGCGATAGGCAGGCAGCTTGAATTCATCTGTTTCGGTAGAGTGTTTGTATGAACGTCACGCAACATCAGTCTAGTTGAAAACAATGAAGTAGAGTGAACATAATTCACTTCTGAAGATTCTCGATGGTAAAGTGGGACACGATATCCCTTTTACACTGCTCCATATACACCGAAGATGGGAGCAACCGTACAATAGACTCATTTTCAACCATCTCTAAGGGCAACATTCTGTCGGCCATTATCTACCTGACATCATGCAAGCAAGGAGAAATAGTATAAATATCGTACAGACAAGGAAGCTGGAAAAGTTGTCATACATGTTTGACCACCAAATATGTTAGTATTCTTGTTGAAATGCAATATCAACATTGTACAATAATATATCTCCATTTCGACGGAATCTTCAAAACGGCGCAAAATGAAGCACCCTCAGGCTATGGGATGACGTATTTCATCCCAAAAGTAGCAAAAAGCGCCTTTATAAGACCTGAAAATGTGAGATAACGCCAATAATGGGATGTTTTTGCAAAAATTTTGGGAAACTTATCATTACAACCAGTAGTTTTGGTACCTGTTCGATGTATTCCAATTTTCTCATCAGTGCTGGTTAAGTAAATCAAGTGTACTATAGGTTTGTCGCCTGAACTTCCGATTTTAAATCTTCCTAAAATATTTAAAAACGAGGACTCGCGCCAAAGTGATCGTTTTCCCTTTGGAACGGCCCTGGAGTCAATTCTTGCGGAACGGATAATTGCCGCCTGATTTCTTTCATTGCAAAAATGTGGCTTCGAATCCACGACTCACTGCAGGATGGTGTCTTCCCCACTTTAAAAGTGAACCGACTTTTTTGACGTTGACGTTTAATTCAGGATGTTTGTTCATCCAGGAAAGTCTCTGAATTGTTATTGACCCGTTTTTGAGTGTTAAAATACGAAAACTGTGATCAGGGATAGGTTTGAATTGAGCGGTGTCGTATAAAAGGCGTCAAGCGTTGATGAGTGAATAGGTGCCAAGAGAAAACGGCACGGTACAAGAGTACAGCTGTTCACGTCAGGCAATCACAGGCACGCTCACTACGGGAATTTAGCTACAAACATACAGACAGACAGCCACTCATCAAGCTGAGTAAAACAAGCATACAAACCACAACAAGTCAGCCATACCGATTTGCGTTATTCTTTTCACACTGTCGCTCATGAGAGGTAGGCTGACTTGAGTATTACACCCGACTATATACGGTGAAAACCTTCCACTGTATATTCGATTCTTTGCCCTGGAACACCCGATCCCATTCTTCTTTGCCGCTATCTAGCATGGCAGTGCTAACCTTTAAACGTGTCATTCACAAGAAAGCTTTACTCTTCATCCTCTCTTACTTCTTGCTAGTTCATGGCGGTTCCCAGATACCACCGATTGGCAGATGCAGAGCGTAAGCTGAGATAGCACCGGAAGCACATCACCACCCCTGGCGACTAACGACATTTTGCATATGGTTGTAGGGGGCCAGCTTTATACGAAGATACAAGCATGACTAGTTAGTTCAAAATGCAGTCATAAAGTACCTCACTATGGACAATCTTGATCTAGGCTGAACGGGAGCACAAGGAGACGAGACGCGCGCACCAAAAGTGTAATGTTAAGTCGAACCAAGTCAAGGAAGTGGTGTTCATTCTGTGCAGGGACAGGTAGTGTATACTGTAGATAACATTGAAGCGAACTATAAAAATATGTACGGTACACTATAACTCTCTTCCTAAAGCGTAACAAGGAGAAAAACATGAGATCAACCGATAAAATGTTTAGCACAATACTCTTAGAGAACTGTTGGCCATCTGATTGTTAGGCCTGAGTTGGTGGGGAGAAGGTCAGCAGAGTTCTTCGAGTCGGAATGAGAAGGTATGGACTGTTTTTCAAGCATGGGCTAGGTAGACTGCAGGTCGTTAATAGAAGGGTCGGCCTCAGAAGCGGCAGGAGAATCTACTTGGGGTTGGACATGAGAAAATTTAAGTCTATCAATGCTCACCGTATCGTGGGATGCAGTTCGATCGATCGCAAAAACCCTGAGGAATCATTTAATCACACGGAATGGTCCGGAATATGATTTTTGGAGGGGGGCCTTAACGGCATCGACACGAACGAAAACAAAGTCGCAAAGGTCTAGATTGGAGTGCCTTTGTTCTCGTTTGGTGTTTAACCCAGTAGGCTGATGCCTAATTTTTGCCGTGGATGACTTCAACTGTTGCACGATGGTGGTAGTTTGGCCGTCATTCGACGTGTAGAACAGTTCACCTTGGATGTGAAGTGTGGTACCGTGAACTATTTCTGCGTTCCTGCAACCAATGTCTCCTTTAACAGTCGATCGAATTTCAAGCATCACAAGTGGTGAGTGGTCGGTCCAACGCTGAGGATCTAATTGGGCTTTTAAAGCGGTCTTCAGTGGACGACGAAGGCGGTCGACCAGACCATTTACTGTCGAATAATATGTAGTGGTTTCAATGTGAATGATACTTTGCAACCGGATGAAGTCTGTGAACAGTGATGATTGAAATTGTGTTTTTATCAGTGAAAACTGTGGCTGGAACACCACAGTTTGAGATCCATCCGTCCATGAGCGCTCGTGCAGCTATTTCGGTTTTCTTGTTGAGGAGAGGTATTGTCACTGTCCATCTGGCGGGACAGTCGACTCATGTTGAAATATACCGGTGATATTTCAAATAGGGCAACGGCCCGATTATGTCGACATAGAGATGACTGAAACGTGCGTCGGAGTCAGCAAATTTGCCGGGGGACGTGATGGTAGGCAGGTGGACTTTGCTGCATGACAATCAATACTAGTTTTCACTCACTCTCATATATCCTCATGCATGTTGGGTAATAAAAGCCGATCGAAAATTAGCTTGAGGGTGGCACGAACGCTGGGATGGGACATACAGTGGAGATTGTTAAAAACGGAGCGTCTAAAGTTTACTGGTACAAATAGATAAGGGTTTGTTGTCGTGGTATCACAAAGAATTGTGCGCCCGTAATTGGCTAGGAGCAACTCCCGAAGTTTGGACGAGGATGAGGTGTGGCACTGCTTCAACTCTAGATCGTTCTCTCGTTCTCGAACTAATTCCTCCAAATCAACGGTGCCAGCCCGATGTAAGCCACCTAAGATAGCTCTGGATAAGGTACCGGCGACGGTAATTTTATATCCCATAATATAACGGCATATTTCTCAACGCATCTGTGAGAAACACGCTCGAGTTGACGCGATCAATTTACATGCTGTAAGGCGATACACATAAAGGCATCCATACGGATAAATAATAACAGTACAACATACCAATTGCGTGAATTAAGCAACAAAAGAGACAGTAAACGAGAAAAAATCCAGTTTATGAAGAAGCATTTAAGACTCACGCTTCTAAAAGACAGATCTCAGGATCTCCAAGACTTGAGTAACAAAAGTGGGAAGCTCACGTTTCTGCTTCTGTTTCTGTTTAGGCGGGAGGTTCAAATTGCTGGCGTGTGAAGGGAGTAATCATTGTGGAGATCGTACATTTGAAGGAGGTTCAAGTCTCTGTTCAAAGTATTAACAAAATATCGAAAACCCATCGTTACTGCTCGAAGGCCAAAATTTTCCATATCACTAGAAATATATCACAATCCAAGTGGCAGGTGTTTCGAAAAAAGCAAGTTGTTATTGCGTGTAATTGTATTTTTCATTTATATCATATACCCGCCAAAATAAGCTAACCATTTGCTTCTTTCTGTTACTATTATTTGCTTTTAGAAGTTCCGATCATTATTTGTTAGAAACAGGAGTATTTTACCATGATGCCTACTAACACAGCTAGTATTCCCAAACTGTCAGTTGCCAAGCAATCAGCCTCATGCGAAAAATGCGTGGCGACAACAAGAAGAAGCACAAGATCCTCAGACACCATGACCAACACCTGTTCCACTGCTGCTATCGCTAAGGAGCCGAAATCTGCTGCCAAAGTAGTAATTTCAACGGTAAATGTTAGCCCCTGCAAGGAAGGAACAACACTAAGATCTGTTCAGTTCCTATTACCAACGGATTTGTAGATCAAGTTAAAAAATATGACGGACCTAGAGGCTGAAATAGCGAAAATACATAGTAATTATGAACAGCTTACCAACATTTTGCACCGACTGAATCCGATAGTTAGAGTTCTAAATGCCCCAATTGGCACCCATCCTGAGACTACCACTTCCAGTCATGAAGATATCGTAGCTGCTGGAATGCTTATTGATGCAATAGCTACTGAACTGCACAAACGGATACGCTGTGCAAGTAAGGTGGTTGTGTTTAACGTGCCTGACAGAATACCTCTACTGTCGGTGAATAAAGTCTTACTCAAGGCTAGTCGGATGGAAGACCAGGACTGTCACTGTCCAAGACTTCGCAAGAAGGTACAGCAAAAATGCTGTCCACTGTTATTTCAGTTCACAAATGAACTTGTAGCGAATGAGTTAGTAAAAAAACAAGACCAAGTTATACGTGCCACGAACTTTAAGTCGATAACAGTGCTTGGTGACAAGACACCACTCCAACGGGAAATATTGCGAACAATTATTTCCCAAGTAAAAAAGAACTCGAGCAATAAAGTCGATAACGTCATTCACTTGACCGTTGATCTAGACTGTTCCACGACTTCCCTAGATCAGCAAGTCGTAACTGACAACGCTGTTACCATGTCCGTCCAGGAGGATACTGATAAACGAATCACGTCCAGCTCTGTTGACGTTAGGTGCGGCCAAGTCTCTCCAGTAAAACCCACGGTTAGTGCCAAAAATACCTCTCTTATTCATCGACGATTCCCTCCACAAACCGAGACACTGACTGGAATGAGTCCCGGACCTAAGGTGCCCAAAGTTCACATTGTTAGGGGTAATATCCAAAAGTTCGAGAAAATAGAATAGGTTGGACAAACAAATCCATCTCCATCTTTCAGTAGGCATTCCTCTCCATTATCTGCAGTGATGGTACATGCCAACTGCAAACCCAAAACGCCTGAACAGGTCTCCAAACCAGCACAGAAACCTGTACGGTATCTACTAGAAAACAATGTTCTAGACTTGCAACACAAGGGTAAATCGGCGGTACTTTCTAAACGCTACGTATTTGGTTCTAAGAACCACATTGTAAGAGAAAAAGCTTTGCAGACGACAATGAACGATTGGACTTCTGCTGCTCCCAAGCCAATTCACAACTATAATAGGTTTAACACTTTCCACGCATTACTCAATAACTCCACAATACCTTATTCTTCAATCCAATATATGAATGATCCTAGTAACCAAATTCCCAACGTATGTACTCCGTCAGGTACATCACCACCTGATTATATAACTGGCACAAATTTCTTCCAATTCAGTCCTGTCCAGTGCACCGTCCGGTATTTCAGCCACCACCACCCGGACCCCCTCCCCATGTCCCACTCAGTCATCCTACCATAATGACACTCTTCCAGCACTTTCTGTCGCGGAGTCAAACCTTTGCGACATCCACTCGAACATAAGTGGAAAGCTGATATATCCCCTAGACCGGAACCCCACACTTAACATTTCGTAACCCTCTTCCCCATCTGTCATGCAGTTCCTTAGCAGCTTAAGTGTTGTGCCTGACAGAAAGAATTCCATTAACTTACTACTCATAAACATGAGATCATTGATAAGATGCACATCTTTAGATTTTTTGTCTTCTTGTCTAATCCCCGTATCATTCTCGTCACTGAGACGTGGTGCTCTCCTGATAATCCAGACGCACAAATAAGCCTCATGGGATATAATATATTTCGTAGGGATCGTCTCACAATATGAGGCGGTGGATGCATCATTTACCTAAAAGAGCAATTTTCCGCAGTCACACTTGACGAGCCTAGTCTTAATAAAATCGAGGACCCGTTGTGGTTAATGGTCTCCATAGGATCTCGCGACCTACTTGTTGGATGTATTTACCGACCGCCTAATGCTACTAGCAGTGACTTGACTGACCTCATAGAGGCGATAAATCATGTATCAAACATACCTTGTGAATACAAACAAATAGGTGGTGACTTTAACATGCCAAATATCTCCTGGACCTCATTCACAGCTCCTGCGAAGCAAGCTGATTTTCTTTCATGCATTCAACTGAATGGATGGAACCAACATGTCTTAGCGCCCACCAGACAGAAACATACTTTGGATCTCATATTCACTACAGGTATCTCGTCCGTAGAGATATCGGTTCTGGAACAATTTCCAGGAAGTGACCATAACATTGTCAAGTGTCAGTTTGACTTCAGTACAGTTATCAAACCCACAGGTGTACTCTATCATCCGATCAAAAACATCGATTGGAGTACCTTCTCCTCCTTACTAAGATCCTTAAATTGGAATACATCCTTTCTTACATCGGACCCAGAAGTAGCAACCGAGGAATTTATCAGTCACTCCCAAATTTGTATCGATATTCTGACCCCATAAAATCAAAACGCGTTGATTCTTATGTGCGAGGTAGAATCCTAACTGCAAACGAGACTGGCAAACTTAAGTCACTCAAGTCGATGCACAGAAGAACACTGGACTTCTCCCTAGTAATGCAAATGAGCAGTATGTTTGAATACAGAATGCAGAACAAAACTGCGTTATGCGAACGAAGAAAAGCTTGCGCTTGGCAGTGAGCAAAGGAGCATGAGACTAATGCAACTGATGAGACGGAGAAATTCCATGAGAGACCCTCCTATAAAAGTTATCACTCTCAAAGATAATACGGTTGTTGATGACCCAGTGGAAATATGTGAACTCTTCAACTCACATTTTGCTGCTGCGTTGAGCGTAGAGAGCACAGTATTACCCGTTATTTCGTTGAAAACAACAAAAGTTCTGTGAAATATTTCGATTGATATTAGAAGTATCCGCTCACAGCTGGCTACCGTTAAACCCACATTCCACCCTGGACCCGATGGTATCCCACCATTGGTTATCAAGCAAGGAGGTGAGGATGTACCCATCCTCTTACTAAATTTGTTCACGCTATCACTTATATGCAGCACCTACATTCCACGGTGGACAAAGTCAATCATAGTGCCCCGCTACAAAAGTGATCCGACACACGAAATAAGTAACTATCGTCCAATAAACCACACATCAATCTGCTCAAGAATGTTTGAAAGAATTATAGAAACGCTCACCGTCCAATTCTTGAGGCCACAAAACCATATAAACCTTTCGCAGCACGGTCTCCTTAGTAAGCGCTCTTGCATGACATGCCAATTTGAATTTTCAAACCATACATCGGTATCTGCCGATGCAGGAAATGCGGTCATCATCATACTACTAGACGAGAAAAAGGCTCTAGATCGTGTGCCCCATAAGCGCATGTTGATCAAAATAGCATCTATTGGCATACAAGAATCCCTGTACAGCTGGATTTCGTCAGGTCTTGAAGGCCGAAATGGGAGAGCACTGCTCAACGCCAAAACCACTGACTAATGGGGTGATTCAAAGAAGCGTTCTGGGACCACTGCTCTTCCTCATGTAAATAAATGACGTATGCGATGTTATTA
>JTDE01005692.1:25562-37970 GCA_014338405.1 Paragonimus skrjabini miyazakii
CCAGCGGGCTGTTGGTGTATCGGTTGACTTTGGAACGTTGACATGCAAGGCAACAACGAGCCCAGTGCCGTACGTCCCGATTCGTGTTAGGCCAGATGAATCGATCCGCAATCAGCCTGAGTGATGCATGTATTCCTGGATGTGACAGGTTATGCAACGCTTCGAATAGTGCTCTTCGTGACGAATGCGGCACGACTGGCCTGGGGTATCCCAGCGTGTTGTCACATATAATGGTACCAGGCGAAGATATCAATGGAACGGTGACAATATGTAAGTTCGTGCGTTTTATATCATCCATAAACGTGCAATCGGATTGTTGTTGTGCAGCTATGTTGCGGTGTGAGATCAAGTCGACAGCAGTAGGCACGCTGTGCATTCGTGATAGAGTATCTGCGGCCACGTTTGCAGCTCCGGAGACATGACGGATGTCTGTAGAAAATTAGGCTATATAGTCCAACTGTCGAGATTCTCGAGGTGAATGCCTATCGAAATGATTCCGCAAGGCGTACACGAGAGGTTTGTGATCCGTAAAAATGATGAAGTCACGACCCTCGAGTGCGTGGCGAAAATAGCGCACAGCCTTGTACACATCTAAAAGTTCACGACCGAAGGTGCTGTATCGCGTTTCGGTATCGCTAAGGCGCTGAGAAACAAATGCAAGCGGTTTCCAAGTCTCACAAATTGCCTGCTGCAGCACTGCACCTAGGGCTGTATCCGATGCGTCCACGGTGATGCCGATTGGTGCATCCGGTTGTTGGTAATGCAACATGACTGCAGAGGCAAGTACCTCCTTTACGGTGGCAAAAGCGGTAGTGGCTTCGTGGGTTAGGTGTAGAGTACGTTTATTGGAACGCAGCAGATCAGTCAGAGGTTGCATAAGCTTGGCGCGGTTGGGAATAAATCGTCGATATTAATTAATAAGTCCATTGAAGTGACGGAGCTTGGAAATTGTGTCAGGATGCTGACACGATCGAATAGCCTTGACCTTGAAATCGAGCGATTTAATCCTTTCGGCTGAGATGCTGTGGCCTAAAAAATCCAACGGGGCTTGACCGAGTTCGGACTTAGCTCCATTGACGGTAAGGCCATATGATGCTAGACGTTGAAATAACGTCCGTAGACGGATAATATGCTCTTCCGGGGAAGAGCTAGCCACGAGGATATCGTCTGTGTATGCATGAACGAAGTTCAATCCACGGGTGACTTCATTAATCAGACGTCGGAACGTCCGTGCAGCGTTACGAAGACCGAAATACATGCGCACGAATTCGAACAAACCGAATGGGGTGGTAATAACCGTCTTGGGTATATCTCCTTCTGCTACCGGTATCTGGTAGTAGGCGCGGACGAGGTCGATCTTGCTGAAGATTGTTTTGCCTGCAAGGCTGGTAGGTAGATCGTGGATGTGTGGCACAGGGTACCTATCTGGAACAGTGGCATTGTTCAGTCCACGAAAATCTCCGCAATGACGCCAATCCCCTTCTGTATTCTTCGGCACCATGTGTAGAGGAGATGCCCATGGGCTGTCAGAGGGGGGAATTGACCCATATCCAGCATGTGTTGAAATTCGGCACGAGCGATGCGCAGTTTGTCTGGTGCTAGTCTTCGCGGTCGCTGAAAAACTGGTGCGCCTTTCGTATTGATGTGATGTACCACGTCCGTAACGACGGCCGGGTAGTTCGTTAGATGGATGGGTCAACTCCGGGAATTCACGCAATACCGCTCGGTATCGATCATCACCGTTTGGTTCGGAAAGCAGTGGGCTGAGGACAGTCGTCCAAAAAGTGGCTCATATGGTGGATATACTCGTTAGAGGATCCAGGATTCTGTGATGGCCTGCGTCGACAACTAACCCAAAATGCATCAAAAAGTCCATGCCCAAAATGGCATCTGGTACATACGCTATAATGAACACCCAACGGAAAGCACGCCGTAGGCCCACATCCAACGTAAGAGAGCGTGTGCCAAAAGTGCGTATCGGGGTTCGATTGGAGGCCTGTAGCTTGAAGGGCACTGAACGAGGCTTGTCCTCATTTCTAGGCGGACGACACTGACTTGAGCGCCGGTATCCACTAGAAAACACAACCTAGAATTTCTGTCGTGTATAAAAGTAGGCGACCAGGCGTAGGACTGCCAGCAACAGTTGTCGCCATCACTTGCTGGCGCTTGCGTTTCCCGAGATGGTTGAGAAGGTGCACGGCTTAATGCATTTCCGTGCCTTGGTTCCGAATCTATGACGATACCAGCAGTATCCAGTTCTTGAACTCGACCTGGAATGGCTACGCCCTCTGGAAGCGGGGCGTTAGCGAGAAGCTTTGAGAGCTTGGACTTCTAGACAAAGTTCTTTCACTTGTGCTGCTAAGTCGGCGGTTATGTTTTCTGTGTGTACCTCTACCTGATGCATCCGGCTGGGAAGATGTTCGATGACTGAGTCTGCCGATTTGGCCAAATCATCCAAGGAACTTGTTGTTAGGAGACGCATCTCCTAACAAAGCAGCAAAGGCGATCGATCCGGCTTCGAGTTAATTGGTATGTGATTTTAACTCACTCGGTCCAGTAAGATCAATTGGATTGCAGCTGTGCGATCGAACGCCTGCACATCACGTGAAGCTGTTCTCACGAGTGCATTTTCACATGTCCTCCCACCCCTCTGTTGGACCTATAAATGTAGAGCCTCTGTGGCCTAATCGACTCGCCTCGGTTTTTTCAATAAACGCTGTTGCCGCGCCCGTATTCTCCTTCTCGGTTCTGGTGGCAAGCGGTTGAGCTCGTATTAAGGGACGATCCAATACTCGTCGACATGAATGGAGAGATAATTGCCTGCACAAAGTCGGGTAGTCTCTGCATCCGGAGGTAACGCATAAATTTGTCATCGATCCTATGCTTCTGTCCCACCTGCCCCAACTGCCGAAGCAACTGAGATAGAGTAAGGTCTCCTAGCTGCAAATTGCTGAGGGCCTGCTCAAGTCGTTTTTCTTCTGATAGGACGACACGTTCTAAAAATGTCCTCTTTAGTGCGTCGTAAGGGTTGGTCTCAGATAGTCTAATCACTAAGTCTCTGACATAAGGTGTGACTGATATTGGCAACGCGGTAGCGAAGTATGTGAACTTGACAGACAGGCTAGTGATGCGGGCTAACTGGAATTGCAGCTCTAGCTGCGCTAGCCAGTATTCTGGGTCGTCCGGGACATAATCGGGAACGCGAAAACTCATCTAACTCGACGAGCTCCGACTTGGGGGTTGAAATATCCCACAGCATCATTTAAATATACACACAGGATTCTAAACAAATATAAGTGCTTATTTTCTAATGGAATTAGAGCAGGAAAATCACTGCAATGTATAAATATACAAATACGTATTGGAGAAAAGGAACCTAACATATATAAAACGTTGCAATGAATAATGGAAACCAGTAAAAGTGATTAATGGAACGGGCTCATCAGTTTCGTGATGCTAGCTCCAGGGTTCGTACACTCAAGCTTTCTCCGGCCTTATATATGAACACGCATCAGAAGTCACAGTGAGAAGACGGCAAATCTGCAAACAAACTTCATTTATTTATTTACTCACCATACACAGGCGGACTTCAACGCAACGAATAAGGGCGCTAGAGAGCTGGACGTGAGGTAACCTTCAGCACAACCGCACGGCAGCCGCCAGGGAGGACGAATGTCAACAGAAATTCCAGTTGACCTTCAGGATTCAAACAAGGGTCAGCCTGCTTGGGCGGCGTTCCCAACGGCAGTAGCCAAAACATTGTTATCCTAGTGAGTGTAGCCTACAATGGTAGATATGGCGCAGATTCCTAATATACTTACAAGTAAAACTGCGATACCTACGCCAACACACTAACTTTGATGCTAGTGATTTGTAGTAAATTTACATTCACAAGGTAATGTGAATCAGGGCAGTTGTACTGGCGAGGCAACTCTCACGCCGCGGGGAGTTTAGGATTTTGGGGACGTCGAAGGTGGTCTAACTACAGACTGAATCTGTGGCCCAGGCGGATTATCTCTTTTGCTGGCGTGTAATTGAAGCGCTGTGAACTGCGACTATTTTCCCTCTGATTGCGTCTTTTTTTCCTGACAGATTTCTTGTTTGTCGTTCTATATATCCATTCGTCGCTTTGTACCACATGTAATTATCGGTCGTGATCGCGCACATCCGAGCGTGGTTCTCACAAATGCGTTTAGAAATATGTTTATCATTAATAGTAAATTGTGTTTGTTGATACATGAATCGTTTTCCTTTTCAGATGTATTCCGTCGTAGTTTTCGACGATCAAATTGAGAAAGCATGCGCTGTCCTCAGTTCATCTTGAATGAGAGATAGAGTTGCACCCTGACCAAGCATATCTGGTCCTTTATTCAGTAATAGCATCAGATTTCACCAAGCACCGCCACCTGACCCCTCGCGATTCCCTATGACCGCTATCTCCCGAACAAGTGATGTTGAAGGCTAGTCTTTCCGCCAAGGAGGTGAAGAGTACATCGAACCTGGACATTTTTGAAGTTTATGTAAAAGAAATAAGGCAAATCTAGCGCACCAGGTATTATCCATGTTTTCGCTCCAAAATCACCGTCTGGCAAGCGCCCAAAAAGACTGTCCTCGTTGTCATCATCGGACGATTTTTATGCCTCTTTTTACAGCAATAACATAGGGCCGCCGCACGGGTGAAGTTGATTTCAGTTGATCTACCCAGCCTGTCTCGACTGTTCGCAGTCCTAGGCCGTCGCCTGCAACGTTCTCTCTGATGACATCCCCGAACATCCGACGCCGCTATCACGCCCAGAGGTTGCTTCCTCACTCGCACCAGTTTTCCCCATATTTTCCATCCCAGAACAGTGTTCCCTGTCGCACGTCCCACCGAAGTGTCTTTATCTGCAACTGCCTTACGGGAGGGACACTTTTACACTCTACTGTCTTCTGCTCAATCATCCGCCCGTTAATTGTATTACTCACTGCCCGTTCCAATGGTTTCCTGTCCACTGTCCGCCTCCAGCTCTCCTGTGGATTCCGCGACTGTTCCTGTTCCTAGAGAATTTTTGAACACGCTTTTGAGGTAAAATACCAACATGATGTTGACCCAAAATCATGTGGTGAAAGAGTTGGTGTTCATAAAGGTAAGTCAAGCCAGCTGTCGGATGGCTGCTGAGCGTGACGCACTGTTTCCTTATGCAAACACCATTAGAGGAAATATAGGCACCTGGATGAGAATATGGCTTTACACCGCACGAGAACGAGGAATAATAGAGGGAATGAGAAGAGAAAGAATGTAGGCAAAGCAATTATGTTATCATGTACCATTTTGACGCCTGTTCAGATGAAACGAATCACTTGCCTTGATTACTCATAAACTGCAACGTCCCATTCTATCTGATGGTCCGTCGTGGAATTGCAATGCGATTATTGGGTCCGTTATTTAGATTATTTAAATTATTCAGTCCTCGGTGCAAATCTATCGCAGCGGGCCACCCAACCCCAAAATATACAAGTGAGAAAAAAGAAGAGGTAGGTTCACCCAGTGCTGAACGATAGTCTTCAAGAGTTGTCTCTCCACTGCATAAAGTCCAAGTGATCTAAACCTGAACGAACGGTGAAATGCCTGTACCAGGTAGAAAAACAAACCCACCATGTTAAGGGATCATTCGGCATGACGTCTGCTGAAGATCTGATATCTTTCAATTTGTTTACTAACACTGTAAACCGGTTGTCCTAAAATCACGCTGAATAAGAACTCGGAGAAAACGTGTTAGTGTATGCCGAAAGAATGACACTGAATAATGGTAGCAGGAAAAATGTGATAGGCAAACCTTTTATACGCAGAAAACACTAACGTATTCAGCAAACCTTACGGGCTTTAGTGCGCGTCCACCCTGTCGGTCATGCAGTACGGGGAAGGTATAGGGCTACAATCAGATGTGTTTGACTTAGGATTAGAAGGATACGTTGAAGCTGCAGGCGTAGGCGTGACATTGGGCTAATCTTCTTCGACAAACGCTGGTTTAGTTCGATCAATTGAAACGACGTCGCGTTTGCCGTCACGCTTGATGGTAAAAGAATTTTCACCTCGTTGTAACACGCGGAAGGTGTATGTACACGGCGGCTGCAGAGGCTCGCGTGAGCCGTCTGCGCATATGAAGACGTGAGAGTAGGAAGGAAGCTTCTTGTGCAAATGCACGGGTGTTAATCGTTCTCGTGGTTGCACCGGGCGTAACCGCCGCATGTGGTTCGCCAGGCGTGCTACACACTTTCCATAATCGAAAGTTTTGGTTGCCGAAGTAGACACTAGTTCGTTGGGCAAACGTTGAGTGCAACCGTAGACAAGCTGAGCTGGTGTGACCTTCGAGCAAATCTTGACGGTATTTCGCAGCCCAAGAAAGACGAGCGGTAAGACTTCTTGCCAGGAAGGACTCGAATGCGCACTGAAGGCTGCTTTCAACTGACGATGAGAACGTTCCACCATCCCGTTGGATTCCAGATGATAAGCAGTAGTGCGTATGTTCTTGCACCAGAGGGCCTTAAGGAGATCTGTGGAAGATCTCTCGAAATGTGGACCACAGCCAGTAAACACCCCAGCAGGACGGCCAAATTGGGCTATCCAGCGTTCCAAAAAGGCACGAGCCACCGTTTCGGAAGAGCAATCAGGAAGTAGGATTGCCTCCAGTCACCTAGTAAAATGGTCGACACAAGTCGGGAGGAAAGTGATACCGTTGGGCGTCTGTAGCGGTCCAACGAGGTCGACGTGCACGTGATGAAGACGTGCGTCAGCTGCCGGGAATATACCGATGGGGCTCTTGGTGTGCCCATGAGCCTTAGAACGTTGGCATTCCAAACAGCAACGAGCCCAATTTCGGATATCGTGATCCACTTCAGACCATACAAAGCGTTCAGTGATAAGCTTGACTGAAGCACGTACGCCAAGGTGCGATAGGTTATGCAGTGCGCTTAACACTGCACAACGAAACGATAAGGGTACTACAGGCCGAGGTACGTTTTGTCAAACACTGCACAAGTTGGTGCCCTCAGAGGAAGTTAGTGGAACAGGCTGTATTTTGAGAGAGCTACGTTGGCGGAGTTGCTCTATCTCGAGGTCGCCTGTTTGCGCAGAGGCCATGGCGGCCAAATCAAGAGGGATAGGCGTAGAATTGCTTACCTGGTATACCCGTGAGAGGGCTTCGGACACGGTATTAAGGACTCCTGAGACATGCCGTATATCTGTCGTAGGCTGAGAGATATAGTCCAGGTGTCTGACTTCCCCGGGGGAATACCTGTCGGACGAAGAGTTTAAAGAATACACCACTGGCTTATGGTCAGTGTAGATTGTGAACCGTCGGCCTTCAACAGAATGCCGAAAGTGGCGTATAGCAAGATAGATGGCTAGCAATTCTCGTCCAAAAGTACTGTATCGAGTGTCGGCAGGTTGCAACCGTTTCGAGAAAAATGCGAGGGGTTGTCAACTGCTTCCAACGTACTGTTGTAGCACGGCGCCAACAGCCGTATTGGAAGCGTCGGTTACTATCGACAACTGAGCACTAGGGTCTGGATGAGCTAGCAGGACTATTTTGGAGATAGCCTCTTCAAGCTCTCTAAAGACTGTGCGCGCTGAATCAGTAAATGTCAGCTTACGATCACCTCCACGGAGGAGATCGGTCATCGGTTGCATTATATGCGCGCAACGAGGGTTGAATCGACGATAATAACTCACCAGGCCACAGAACCAACGAAGCTGCCTGAAAGCAGAAGGCTCAGGATAATCCTGGGTAGCCTGAACTTTGGAAGGAAGAGCAGCAATTCCGTCGGCTGAAATTCGGTGACCTAGAAGCTGTATGATCGACTTGCCTAGTTTGCATTTCGTTGAGTTGACTGTAATACCGTAGCTAGTCAGTCATTCAAACAGACTACGCAGATGTGAAAGGTGCTCTTCTTCAGAAGAGCTAGCAACCAAGATATCGTCGAGGTAAGGATAGACGAAGTCCAGACCGCGGGTGACTTCGTGCATGAAGCGTTGAAAAGTCTGGGCGGCATTGGTCAATCCAAATGGCATTCGCAAGAACTCGACTAGGCCAAATGGATTTATGACAGCGGTCTTGGGTATGTCTTTCGCCGCCACTGGAGTTTGATGATAAGCGCGGACTAAATCGATTTTGCTGAAGATATATTTGTCCGCGAGACAGGTCGTAAGATCCTGCATGTAAAGAATAAAATATTTGTCAGGGATTGTCACTCTGTTGAGACCGCGGTAGTCACCGCAAGGACGCCAGTCTCCTGGTTTCTTGGGAATCAAGTGCAGTAGTGTGGCCCAAGAACTATCGGGAGGGCAAATGATCCCGAGTTCGAGCATGTGTTCGAGCTCTGCCCTAGCGAATTTAATTTTTTCAGGGGCCAACCTGCGAGGCCTGGTTGATGTGGGCGGGTCTTTGGTTCTTATGTGGTGTGTGACATTGGATGTCGCAGCGGACACGGCGGTCGATGCCCGGACTAGTTGGGGGAACTGTTAAAAAAGTTCCGCAAAATACGGTGGAGCAGCCGGTGTCGCCTAAATAGGACTGATAGCTGCGAGTGTCGTGCGATTACCGTTAGTGCTCAGGTGTGTGACGGCGTCGATTAGCCTCCGGCGTCGCGTATCGACTAAACGGTCGAAATGCCAAAGAAATCGATACCGATAATGACAAACGGAACACCAATGACAATGAAAATCCAACGAAAGTTTCGTTGGAGACCTAAGTCCAATGTTAGCGAACGTTGACCGAACGCCTGGATAACGGTGCCGTTGGCGGAACGGAGGTGAGGAGCTCCTGACTGTGTCGCCTCGGAGGGGGTCTGTGGGACTACGCTAACCTGCGCTCCAGTGTTCACAGGAGTGCAGTCCCTGTGGAAAGATTCCGAACAAACATAAGGCGGATGAGGGTGGATGTGCCGGCGAGGTCCGTCGCCATTACGCGTCGACGGTCCGGTTTCTCTGAAGCAGTGAGTGAAAAGAGAAAGGGTTTGTACGTCTAGTGGCCATAGTACCATAACACTCACGGTACCAGCAAAAGCCTTTGCGAGGCAGTGAGTTACGTCGACGGGGCGACTTGCTGGTACGCCGATGTCGTGGGGATCGCTTTCGGGAACCGTTAATAGTCATACTGCTCAGCTTTCTGCGTAAGGCAGCCACTTCCACCCATAGGGCCTTGACCTCTGCAAGTTCGGTTGAGTGAAAACTTACAGGCCGTTCCGTCACTGAGGTCGTAGGAATGGTACTTACTCTGGGATCATTAGAATTGTGCAGAAATTGTTGGCAGCGCTCGACCACTTGGTCGGCAAGTTCGGCAGCCTCTGATGGCGGTTGTGAACGGGCCACGGACACAATAGCCTGGGTTGTCTCCGGCAGGCTCTGCTTCCACAGCTCTCGTAGTAGCGACTCTTCCATGTGGGAGCCACCGAGAATTTGCTGCATTTCACGGAGCAACGTAGAGGAACGTTCGTCACCCATTTGTAATCCGCTGAAAAGCTTCCGTAAGCGGGTCTTCTTTGATGGGGTTACCCGCTTGATCACGGCTTCCTCAAGGGTGTCATAGCGATGTTCAGCAGGTTGAGTGAGGAGGACGTTACGCAGCTGCATTGTGACTTCCTTTGGAAGTCCGGACACTAACTGACGAAACTTCGTCTGGTCAGACGAAATTCGGTTGTTGACGAACACGACTTCAAGGTCGACAACACAACAGTAAGGGATCCATCTCCAAGAATGGAAGGATTGTTATGGTCACTGTGCCTACAGTATGCAAATCTACGGGCTTAGTATCTTCCCCAGAAATGGTGAACGTTCGATAGCTTGTAATATGTAAAATCGGAAATATAGAGTAAGTGAATAAATATGAAAACCGGTAAGACATACTATATAACCAAACATTAAATACGGTCAGCGAGAATAATAACACGCCATTTGGTGAGTCAGTTCCTTGGTGTAGTTTTTTTATATACGGCGTATTATTTGCACTCGATCATCATACTGTACGCACTTCCCATTGACTGGTGGCCATTTGTGGACTCGTGTTTCGTTACTCCATTTTGAACGTCATCGCTAGATAATTTGTGTACCCGGTTGATTCACTTTAAAAGTGAGACAGTACCTTCATTGTAATTTTGCAAAGCAGTACCGTATAAATTTCGATTTTTCCGAGCGCTTTTTCTGAGTTTTTTGGTCTTGGAAGATAGTACCGTTAACCCGACCGTCTGAATAAGTGTTATTAGAACTGTCAAGTACGCGTTGCTCAGTGAATTACCCTAAATCACCAGGAGCGATTTAACAGAATGCGTGTGATATATCAATCTGACGAAGCACGCTGATTCTCAAAGAAACCCCAACAAACTTCCTTCAGGTTTTAGTTCTGCATATCAATGACCAATCGCTACACTGATTAATCCAACCAGTGATTCTGGTGCTCGGAAGTTCTCGCCTTTACGTTAACGTGGCTCAGAGATAGTAACTGAAAGGTAGCTGAATCTACAAACAAATTTTTGTAAACAGATTAATTCACCATACAACCAATCAGAATACAACAATTGCAAAGCGGGGTGCATAGGCAACAAATGTTAGGGAACGTTCAGTATGACCGCACACTAGTGGTTGGATAAGCCGTATTTGCGCGATAAATTTTGTCCACCTTAGGAATTTAAACAAGTGTGAGATTTGATGCACTGAGTTTCATTTCTAGAGGCCTGGAACTTTTCTACGTTCAGAACCGTGCACATTGTCCACAATAATCAAACCAGAAAACAGAAATAATGAGAAACGAAGTGTGTTGCAAGTAGACTGGGGAAATGAGCTGTAAAGTGCAACAGAAAGCACAGCAAGATCAACCAGCTAGCAAGCGACCGAAAATTATTGTTGTAACCTTGGACGGTCAAACGAACGAGAAAATACAGACAAGCAATCAAACAATGTCAATAACACCAACGGTCAAAATAAACCGTATGACATCTGGAATACGTGGCAAACCAGGTGTGTCTCTACACATTGATCCAGCGCGTAAGAAGCGGCTGGATACATGAAATGGGGAATGTTTCCATTCCGTTTGCTCTTCTCAGCCAGGAACGCGGAACATTAGAGTATATGCGACATATGGATAGTTACAATGGAAACAGTTAATGAATGTGATTAAATTTCGAATTTGGTTCGGATTGTCTCGTGCCATTTAGATTTTTGTTTGCTTATCTAGAGTGGGTTCATTTTTAGTCCTATTAGGTATATTTAGGAGTTCAAAAGTATACCCCTCTAGACTGCATGATTTTAGTTGTAGTAAATTGCCTTTATTATTGTATAACACTTTTATTGATTGTCACATCGTTGTATTGTATAGTTCGTATTATTGTATAACACACTTGTATTATTGTTATAATGTATAACTTTCTTTCGTATTATTGTATAACTCGCTTTTATATAGTGTCGCACCGCTGTATTGCATTCCAGTTTTGAACCAACTCGACTAAATAAGTTCTTGCTATGGATGACCTGAGTTCTAATTGCCAGTACTGTGGGTGTCGTAAGCCGGTTACTGAAAGTATCCAGTGCGATAACCGTGAAAAGTGGTATCACGGTCGGTGCTCCAAACTTACCGAGGCTGCAGTAAGGTTGTATAGACAGTACAAACAGTTGAAGTGGGTCTGCTCTCACTGCTGTTCATTGGCGGAAGTCTTCTCACGACTGCTGCATAACTCTGAAAGCCATTACAACATTGATATAAAAGAAAATACCAAAAAGATACTGTCGAGCAGAGAGAGTGTAAAATAGATAAGGTAATTGCAAAGCAGAGGGAAGAGATAGCAGCTCTTAAGTTGAGGATCGACGGACTTGTGGACGTCACATTGATACTGCGCCAAGCCGGCGAAAAAGTAATAGGGAGATCCCGTAACATTCTGGTCCTCAACAGTGAAGAGCCAGTAGTCAGAGCGATAAAAACCAGAAGGGAGCTAGATAGAAGGAGAGTGATGAAAATTCTCAGGATGGCAGGGTCGTATGCAGCCACCGGTATCAAACGCATGCATACAGTAGATGACTGGAGACAGAGCAGTTCTACTGGAGCTCAAAACCGGGCACGTCCAATACTTATCGAGTTTATACAATTCTCCCAAAGAGACTATGTACTCAGCAAGGCTGACAGAATAAATGAACTGTCGCAAGGTAGAAATCAGCTCATTCCGGACAACAAAATGGACGCAGAATATGGCAGTAAGCCATCATTACCACCGGAAACAACAGCCGGTACTGTTTCAGGCAGACCGTGGGTCCAAGTAAAGGATATGGCCGTACTAGCGACTCCATTGATCCAGTGCGACAGACAAGTTGATATACCGGAAAATGGCAGCGACGTTGGATCTAAGAAGACCTCACCCATGACTACATCTTTTACGACAGCAGCA
>JTDE01005694.1:0-11684 GCA_014338405.1 Paragonimus skrjabini miyazakii
TCCACGGACTGATGAACATAGACTGGCATGTTATTAAGCATAAGGATGGGGGATTCAGTCGTGTCAGATGAGGATACTATGAGGCGTGTTCAGTAGTGTGTCGCACTGGAGTATGACTGAGGAACACTTGAATCTCACAATGCATGTTATTCATGAAAACTTATGGAATGCTGGACAACTGCTAGTAAATGGATAGAAGCACTACAACTTTCGTGAATCCTGGACAAAAATATAAATTGGGAAGTGAATCAAATAAATCAGTTAACTCTTGGTCTTATATGAAATGCAACACTTATTTTTCTGTCTGAAAATTCTTGTGTGATACCACCTCCTACCAACGGAGAGTTGGTGGATGGGGCTTGGTTAACTTCGACCTCATTACGCCAAAATAGTCTTGCTATAATTGTGTTGCAATATTGTGCACTAGATAAGAATCACATATATTGCATTTCGATTGTGAAGATAAGATACTAGTCTACAATCCTCACCGTTTGTACCAACCACTTGTATATATATATATATATATATATATGCACCGAAATGTTTGATTCTTTCTGACAATGTAGGTTTCATCACAATTTCCAGTGAACTTGAGAAGTACATGGGAGACATCAAAATTCCGTCACAACGAGACTGAACCTTGATGCGGTGTGACGGCTTGCGTATCTCTGTGACCTGTTGGGCTAATTTGGACGGTGTGGTTACTCCACAGACAGAGGCACTCGTCCCAGGCAGGCCAATAGGTAGAGCTCTGGAAAACCACAGTCTCCTGATCCTCCAGGTTGCGGGTTGGAAAAAATTGGCATCTATCCCCGAAACATTAATCAGTTTTGATACGCTGCCACCCAATCGTTGACTTCCGATACAGGCTTTTGAGCAAAAGTCTTTGGTTGAAACCCCTAATTATTCTCCTGTCTAGGTCTGAGCGTAGTAGCAGTATCTCTACCCACATACAACCGCGAATACTCACAATGCCAGTAGCCCCATACTGCATCGACCGCCTCGCAGTACAAACCGGGTCGCCCTATCTGCTGCATACAGCAGAGTGGATAGGCGAAAACATGCTACTGCTGACACCTCGACCACTGCCCTACCAAATCTATCTCTCAGGCCCCCGCTGAACTCAATTTCTGGGGATTACTCTGTAGGTCCCTCAATAGCTATGGCTAATCATGGTAACACTGTGTCGGTAAGTCCCATCTCGTATCATTCAGCCTCAGACTTCCATCCTCCATTGCTTAGACACAGAATGTGAATTAATATAGCTGCCATCAACCTTCGCACTCTAAAGCATATAGGCCAGCAGACCTCAGGGGACTAGAATCTAGGACAGTAGCCAGCGTATGGAACTAACAGAACTCACACTGCCTACTCGATACTGGTTATACACTTCGGGTGATTCCACGGCCGCCGCTATCGGTCAGGCTGGGGTAGATGTAGTCCTCAGCACCACGGCTTAAGCCACATCAGTAGAGTGAGTTCCTGTTAACAGTTGACCTCTTGCCGTCCGCTTGGCAGGTTCTGTTAAGGTCAGCTCTGGACGCAAGATTTTCAGAAATTTATTCGTTGTGTCTGCTTACGATCCGACTGACTGCAGTGAAGTCAGCATTAAGGACACCTTCGGTCAACAAATTTCGGTCGATACACGGTTCTGATATGGTCGCTGTGGTCGCAGATATGAACGACCAGTTCGGTCGTCTAGATGAGGCCGAGTCTCGTTTAGGTGGCAGGTTTGGGATAGTATCACATCTTGTAGAAAATGGCGGGAGATTGTTGCAGCTGTGCGCTGAACGCAAACTATTTTAGCCAGCGGAAGCATTGGAAGTCGTGCACGTCACTGCTACACTTGGTGCTCACCTTCTCCAAATCAAGCCTGTTCCCAGATAGACCGCATAGCTGTTAGTTATGGGTGGTGTGGTCCGATTCAGGACTGTCGTTCTTGTTGAAGCACATACTTGGATTCGGATCATGCATTGGTACGTTGTCACTTCGTTCTTGCTTTTGCTGGGCAATGACCTTATCGACAGCACCGACTGGCTGTTGAAAAACTGGCTGTACCATCGGTGATACACAAGTATCAAAACAGCTTAGAAAGCTGCTTTAAAAGCTGGTTCCCATTTCGAAGATCTTAACAGCTGCTGGACCGAGAGCTCACAGGCAGTTTATGAAGGAGGTGCTGTGGCATGCGGCATGGGGTCACATGGGTTGAACAGACATTGGATAGCGGGGAAATCCTTGAAGTTGTTGGGAGCCGGACGGAACATTGCTCCTGGCTGTTCACATAACAAGTTTAGGAGGGATACACACAGAAAGCTGAGACGTAGCTTAAGGGTTGATCATGAGGTTTGGTTAATGGAGAAAGTTAAGAAAATGGAGACCCCTTTTGTTTCAGAAAACATTGGTAGCCTCTTAAAAGTTATCCGAGATACTGGGCCCAGGTGGCCGTTTATCAGATGACACGCTCACCTATAATAAGTCCAGAAGGTTAGAGCGGTGGGCGGAACACTATGAGGGTCTAGTTAGCTGGCCTCCTGCTTCTGCTCTGTTGCTGCCACAGACTTGTAGTGTAGCATCCTGGTCGGTAGATTCGGAACCACGCACTGACATCCTGACATCTAGTATACCTCGTCGACTCACTGCAACCCAGGAGGTAAACATTTGGGCTGAACAGGTAGGGTTCCGCCCTGGAGATAGACGCAAAGATCACATTGTTACTTTTCGTCAAATACTGAAGCAGGGTCATGTGTACCGCCGCCCATCAATTACCGTATTACTCAACTATAAAGGTGCGGTCAATTCGGTAGATCGATTTGATTTTTAGAGCCGCTTAAATTCAGAGATGGGCCGCCCAAGTGAGTAAACATACTGTCGCCACTTTATTCCCCTACTCCAGCTCAGGTTAGGGTTTACGGTAAACCGTCTGATGGTTTCAACACTAGGAGCAATGTACGTCAAGGCTTTCCACTTTTACCATTTTTGTTTGATTTTATCTTGAACGGAATAACGAAGGACTCTCTACGGAACTCGCAAGATTCTGGCGTGAACCTCCTACCTGGTGGAAGACTGACTGACCTTGATTATGCTGATGACAAGAAGTAGCGCAAACAATGCTAGGCGCTGTTTCGCGTTTTGCCGACTAATTCGGAATGCGACTTAGTCTCAAAGTGCAAAGTGCTTCTCTAAGATGATTGTGATTACGTAGGTTTAATGTTAGATATTGAGGACATGGAGGATGGTGACCGATTTGTCTGCCGACGAAGGTGTACCAGCAGGGGTAAAAGTACGGACAGTGTTCGCTAGTCTGGGACACCTATGGTAACAGTGAGGGCTGTATTACTTTACGGCAGCGAAACATGGCCGCTCATGGTAGAGGACGTGGACTGTCTTCAGGTATTTGATCAGCGGTGTCAGCGTTCAATCGCTGGTATCCGGTGGTATTAACAAGTGAGCAACGAGGAGGTAAGGAAGCGGGTGTTTGGCAGTGGTTGTCAAACAAGTTCTTTTGTTCACTCTATACGGGTGCATAGACTCAGATGATTAGACTGTGTACGGAAGATGCCAGCTAGTGTTCTGCCACACCGAGCACTCCTTGCCGACGGTGCAGCAGACTGGCGTAAGGTGCGAAGCGGACAGGTGATGATCTGGGGCAGGTAATTGAAATCGTTCACGAAAAGGTTGGTCACTGTAGAATGGGTTCGTCCCTTGAGCCGGGGCCCTCGCGACTCATAGTCGGTAAATTGAGGCGTTATGTGAAATGGAGCCTACCCGAGCTCAGTGACTTGAATGTTGTCGTTGAACGGCCTAGTCGTTTGGGAAGCGAGTGCACTTAATGACGCGGGGCAGTGAAAGCCTTAAGGAGGCTGTCTTGCTGATGACGCCTTACTTTCCACTACAGCTCGGTTTTTTGTCTGCAAAGTGTAGACACCTTGATGTTGAGAGTTTGAATATCGAAATAAATACCTTTAGTAGTTAGGTCCAATCCCATCCCCTCCTTCCCTTCTTCTCTCTTCATACGCAGGGTTGGCTTTTTCCGCTTCTCGGTTTCTTGACAGCTAAGGGTCAGTTTGGGCAAATGAGGTATTCCTGTTTATTATGATGACGATGTTGAATTTATTAACGTTTGCTAGTCTCATGGAAGGACTTGTCAACTGTTCATTGTTGGTAGCAATACGACGCCCTACATTTGACAGACAGCCCGTTTTGAATTCCACTTTACATCCACCTTTATTGCCTAAATTTTGGTGTCAACTTTTTCACTCTCTTTGAATGAGGTTCTGTAAATGCTGGTTCAAGCTGAACATCTGAGAGTATGATCCGTGCGATTCATTCGCATTAACCGTACATTTCCCTTATTAGATCAATGCACAATGGCCGGAACATGACGGTTCTGTTGGTTTGTGATAGTCTGAAACGGATGTCCAGAATCCGTTCAACCACTTAGCTAGGAATTACCGAGTCTCACGACGTTTCTTTTCAACTGTCTTAGATCCACTATGAGATTGAGTCCAGGGATATTGTGTTGATTTGGCGATTCATCTTACCTTCTCATAATGCCTTCACAACGTCTTCATTTTGAGCAGTCAGAAGGCAACTAGTCTAATCTCAGACACCCGGTCGTCCTTCACTCTTAGCAAGGAACTGAATAGGTTAAACGGAAACTGCTGAAGACCCAGGTGGGGTGAGTTCACCTACTAACCTAATTGTCCAACCAAAAACTAGTTCGGTCACAGTAACGTTTAAGTCCTTCTTAACCGCGTTCCATAGGCCTAAAAGAATTGACGCGAGTGTTTCTTTCCATGAATGATTAGCACGCGCATTAAGAGCGGCTTGTAGTTGACAACCATCAACGTTTGTTGCCGGGTGGTGAGCTTTAGTACTAATGTGAATGCGTCCTGAAGTATTTGAATGGGCCCTGAAATGTCTTTCAGAGTGTGATCTACGATGTGTGGTCACAACTGTTGGACAACCAAGTTGTGCCATCCAACGTTCTAGAAAAGCACTGGCTACCGTTTCTGAAGGGCAGTTAGATAGCGGTGTAGTTGAAGGCCATTTTGTGAAGTCATCAGCACACATCACACTTGTCGTTTGGATGCCTTGAATAAAGATACCCAACTGCAATCTGCTAAACATTTTTTACCTGTATGCGTTCAGTCTTAACTTCGTTAGGTTGGTACAACTGTATTACTCTGATTGCAAATGATCAAGTGCTTCCTTTTCGTGATTTTCCTCTCCGATTACTATAAGTTTATCATCAACTGATTTGATTGTACCCGCGCTGTTCAGTTAATTTCTTACCTATTCCGTTTCCACGATATGCGCAATAACACAGCTATAAGACCCATAAACATTTTTCGACATCCCTATGATATTGTGGTCCGGTCTTCGATAATACTTGGGGAACTTTCCTCATCGATATACATAAGGGTATTTTAGTGTAGACAGTATGCAGAGAGGTTGTTTGAATTTAACTTCCTCTGTGATTCCAGGCTAGAAAACTGATGATCCACTTTTAATCGTTCCACCGCTGTTTAACCGATTTATTTTAAGGGCATTGTCTCGCACTACTTCCTAAAATAATCCATCAACACAAAATGAATTTGTTGTCTGGCGGTGTTTCAAAATTATATCCCATGAGGTCTACTCCGACTGTTTCGTTTGGGTGTGCTGTTAATATTGTTTAAAGAGATATACCATTGGAAGTGATCGAGTTGTTGAACGGTGCCCACACCTCATAGGTATAGTGTAACTTTGTCTCATTCATTCGAGGCTGTGATTAGGTGAGTGGGGAAACTGATGCTACGTACATTGTTATCCTCGCGATTTCCCGAAACCAGTTAAATAACAGTGGTTTCTTAGGTTGAATTATTACTGCGCGAGTCAGACAGCATCACGAACCATAAAGCTGGACGAGAGATAAAACCTGTCGACTGTGCAATGGTGATTCGAATTAATCTGGAGTGAAACTCCAGTGAAAAGCCACCAATTATTTAGGTTCTGGTGTCTGCCGTTGGTAGTGAAGTTAGGTTATACAATGGACATCCAAGTCACGCGTGTGCCTAAACGTAAGTACATGGTTTTGCGTTGTCTGTTCGTTCACGTGAACATTCGTGAGTTCAGAGTACAAACCATAAATGGGACGAGCGCAATTTGCACAAGGTAAAGACACGTTTACAAGTCAATGTGCGCGACCGACTGTGCTCACAGAAACGTGTGCACAGTTTGAGTCTGGAGGCTGTCAACGTGACATGGCGTTGGAAATCACGTCCCGTAGTGCAAACAGTGTGTGAGATGATGGGACTGTGAATGCACATTACACATTAGGTCAGATAATTGCAGATGGGTTCTTCCGCTAACCCTAATAGTCATTTTCCTTAGTTCAGTTTTGAAACCCGCTTAGGTCGATTGGGCATTTTTCGTGGGAGAGTCTAATGGGACAAGCTTCTGTGCTAACACGTTTCATCATGAAATACTTCAACGAAATAATCAATACTAAATATGAGGTGTGTCGGGATAAACGGTTAAATGCAGTCTTTCGAGGCAGCTGTAAACATCTTGATTCAAACAGAACAAGACAGGATATTGGAGGTTTACTCGGATAGAAACTGGTTCTGCACAAAAATAACTAATGTCTAGAAAACTGTACGACTTACAACCAACTGAACTCTGAGCACGGGAATTAGCTGTCAGCAAGTACCAATCAATAATGCGGTGAGGTAAATAATGCAGCGGAACGATACATGATAAACAGAAAGGGAAAGGGTTTGTAATATCAATTCAGAATATGTCACGTTTAACAACGTGAGAAGTGTTTGGTCAGTAGTAAACGTAATGAACACGTGGAGATATACATAAAGGATATTCGGCATGAAAACTTGATCAATGGGATATAAGTATTCGAACAGTTGAGTGTGAAGTGATGCATGTCACTGCTCATAGATTCCTAGCTGGATGGCAACCCAGTTAAACCTGTGTATGGAGGTTCGCGGGTTGGATTCAGCATTACCATCCTCACTTTTAGTAATCCGAACATAAGTTTCATTGATACTGGCCCGAATCAACACTCACAAGTCTACCAAACGGTGAAACATTGAGTGGGGAGTAGGCGAACATTATCGAACCGTGGAATAGTGATACAATATTTGCTTTGGATGCCAACTTTCGAATGTCCAGGCTGAAACTTAGATTACACTCGTTTCTTCTAGCAGACAACTGTCTAACATCTTGATTTTGGCTACTGTTGTTCGTTCTAACTAAGGCCTCCCTTATCACCCCTTATATTCCAACAATTTGCTGATCAGGTATCCCCATTGTCCATTGTTCCCTTTGCACCAGGCCTCCAGCAGCATGGCCTTCAAATTGCGCTCCGCTTCTGATATTTCTGTAAATCAAGAAGGTACTCTTTAAGTCATCGTGATCAGAGAAAGTCAAATAGATGTGCTTGTTTTTTCTTCGCGTCAAGCTTGAGATGATTGCAATGAGCAAATTTTATGATTATATAAGCTTCAGCACCAGTATTTGGTTCGGAGTCAGTGCGAAGAAGTCTTCTGGGTTGTAAGATAACTTTATTATTGGCCTGTTGTTCAGTATCTTCTTCACTTCACTTAAAAAGGTACTCACCGTTTCGTCGTTCACCCTCTAGACGCCGGTTGGCGGCATCAAAATGTGACGTATGGAACTCATGAGACGTTCTCAAATTCTTCTGTGACTTGCCTTCGGTGGTGAAAATACTCAATTGCAATCATGTTCCGTTGGTGCGCCAACGATCCGTTCTAAATTCCACTCACCTCTTACTCACCTACTTGAGATTTGATTCCGTTGTCACTCTAGATAGAGAGGGAAAATCTCTGTCCGGATACGAACCGAGAAAAGACCCATAAAAAAGAGTAGGTTCCGAGGATACAGACAACTGTGATACGCACGGCTGTCATCGCCAAATGAGATGAAATGCACCAGTTAATTTCATTTCCAGTGTGATTGTGTATGACAAGTAAGGTGCCCAAGCATTCCGCCCCGACAGATGATAAGGATAGATGGTTCGAGAGAAAAAACAATATTTTGGCCTGTGTAGCAAATATAATAAGTAAAATTTTGATTGCCCTTCCCTCTGCACTACTGCTCCAATGGTCCATCCAGTTCTTTGAATTGAACCCTATTCCTGGATTTGTTTACTTGAGGCCCGCGTTTTTCAACACCGGAATTTTGTCCGATCGAATAAGACTATGCCATTTGTAAACCGGGCTTTCAAGTGAAGCCAATATGCAGCTTTGCGATACTATAGTAAACCAACCGGTACAACATAAGCAAGAAACCTTAAAAGATATAGTTAATAATCAGATTACACAAACAACCCGAAAAGACCCAACTGCAGCAACTTTTCCACAGCCTAAAGCTGAGCGGTAAACATTCTGCAAAACTGCTGGCAAAGATGTAACAACTCCTCGGCAACTCGCATATAGACGAATCCCTTCTCCGAGAACTCTGGCTAAAAATACCCTCGGAAGCAGTGCAAACTCTCGTCGTGATATCGGATATCGCTGGTCAATTAGTGGGGCACTTCTAACCACTATTTGTTTGCCTCAGTGAATCAAATTCCTTTCCACGGGCCGTCCTGACATCTAGGTTACCCCGAACCGCGACCCAACAGGTATCAAGGCTCTAAGAGCGGAACTAACAGTTTTGTAGAAAGGCTTGACCGAAATTTCTTCACGCCTTTTAGCAGGCTGTCTGCCTAGTACTTCACCCAGGCGACACGTACCGCAATCAAAAATTGCCTGTTATTGGTATCATGAACGTTTTGGTAACCTGTGGTGGAGTGCAGCCAATCGTGTGCGCCATATCTGCATTGGCCAATCAGACTGTTCGACCTTGACCTATATCGATAGTATCCATAACAGACTAGATGAGATGTTGTGTATGGTGTAGTGAATACACATCTTACTCTGAACCTGACTTGTTCTACATGGTGACCGAATTGGAGAACCCAGGCTGGATGGGTGTGAGCCCAATGCCGGGATTGAATCTCCGACCACCGCCCCAGCTGAACATGAATGAAGATGAAGGACTTCCAGAAAGATGGAAAATGTAAAAGTTACAATGTCAAGATTTCCGCACGCTAGCTCGACTATCGTCAGCCGAGGAGGAGTTTCAAATGGCCATGTTTCGACATGCCATCAGATAGCAGGCTGTCAACTGCATGAAGCAGATGAAGACCCAGAAGACTGTGAAAACGTGATGAAGAAATTAGAATGCTATTGTTTGGGATTCACAAACGACACTTTTGAGATATATAAATTTAATTGCCGCATCCAAGGACCAGGAGAATCTGTACATAAATTTGTTCAAGCTCTGAGGTCCATGGCCACAACCTGCGTTTTCTGTAACTGCATGCATGACAAACTGATCAAAGATAGGTTAATTATCGGTATGTGAAACGGCAATTTGACAAAGAGAATGCTGAGGAATCTTCAGTTGACGCTCAAACAATGCACTGATATGTGTCGAAGTGAAGAGGCAGCCGACAAAAAGGCCGAAGCCCTCAAAATTCACTCGACAGAGGATGTCAATCGCGTGATGGCGAAAGAACCAAGAAACCCTCTAGCAGGCTGCACTTTCTGCGGATGAACCCATGGTTTCACGAATGAACCATGTCCAGCATGGCGAAAAATTTGCACAAAGTGCGGTAAAGCGAATCATTTCTCTGTTTGCTGCAAGAGTGGCCCGAGTTTGGCAAAGACAACCCAGCCTCGAAGGTACACAGTGTGTGCGGATGGAGTGAACGAACCCCACCAGGGTAAACAATCTGTCGAAATTGAGTTGAATGGAATAACAATAAACTTCCAGATGAACTCAGGTGCAGGTGTCAACCTCGTCCCTCGGTTCTGCGTCCCAAACGAACCACTGACGAATGCAAACCTTGTGCTTCGAATGTGGAATGGGACAACCGTGAAGCCCATGAGAAAGTTTGTGGCAATCCTACGCAACACAATTAATGACAAACGCATCGAACAAATTTTGTTTGTGGTCAAAGAAGATTTTCCACCCCTTCTCGGAGTTGAAGCAATCGAAGCGCTGGAATTGGTAACATTCAACTGTGTACACAACGTAGTCTCGCCAATGACCATGTGTATAAAATATTCCAGTGTTTTTTATGGTACTTTGGAAACCATTCAGGTGTCTGTAAATTGAGCATCGATTCGGATGCGAAACCAGTCGTGTTATCCACTAGTCGCTTGCTACTTACGGTAAATGAGACATTTGAAAAGGAACTAACACGGTTGACAGATCTAGGAGTAATACAGCAAGTAGACGAGCCAACCGGTTGGGTTAGTCAGGTCGCTATAGCCAGCAAGAAATCCGGCGAATTGAGAATTTGCATCGACTCGAAACCATTAAATGCAGCATTAAGAAGGGAATATTTTCGACTCCTCTTATTGGAAGATATTCTTCCTCAGCTAACCGGCGCATGTTTTTTCACCAAGGTGGATTTATCCTCTGCTTTATGGCATGTAAAACTAGATGAACAGTCCAGTTTGTTAACGACATTCGGGACACCTTTTGGTCGTTTCCGTTGGCTTCGTCTACCGTTCGGATTGAAAGTCTCCAGCGAAATATTCCAAAAACGACTAATCCAAGCAATCAAGAACCTACCTGGTGTCATGTGCATAGCTGATAATGTTTCGATCCACGGTCGTACCAAAGTCGAACACGACAATAATCTAGAACTCTTCCCTGCCAGATGCCAACGGATCAGCATCAAGCTCAAACAAGAGAAAATTGAATATTGCACCAACGAAGTTACTTTCCATGGGCGCGTTTTATCCAGAGAAGGAATCAAGCCTGATCCAGCAAAAATCGGTGCAATAGGGAATATAGCACACCCAACTGATGTGAAAGATATTGCTCGTTTTAATGGAATGATTAACTACTTGAGTCGATTTCTGCCCTGTTTAGCTCAAACCATGGAGCCCATCAGGCTACTGACCCACAAGGATACGCCATGGGTGTGGGGAAAGGAACAAGAGCGAGCGCGGAAAAATATCAAACAAATAATCGTCAAAGCTCCTGTATTACGTTACTATGATTCACGTCTGCCGTTAATGATACAATGTGACAGCAGCCAAAATGGGATTGGAGCAGTCCTGATGCAGAACGAACAGCCGATTTATTTCCGAAGTCGAACCATGAGTAGTGCCGAGACCCGGTACGCACAAATCGAAGAAGAACTGCTGGCGGTAGTCCTTGTTATGGAAAAATTCAACGATTAGAAATTTGTGAGAAAACTATCGTCCAAACCGAACAGAAGCCATTGATAACTATCGTAAAACAGCCTCTGGACAAGGCGCCACGCCGTTTGCAGGCAATGTTGGTACGCCTACAGAAGTACAATTTCGAGACCGGATACACTCCGGGCAAGAACATGGTACTGGCGGATACACTATCGCGAGCCCCACCGACAACGGAAGAAGAAAACTGCACCGGATATGAACAAGTACACCTAACGCTCGCGGAATCAGACTCGCAGTTACCACGAATAAGGCAGACGTTTGCTGATGACGAACAGATGGAGAAGCTCGAAGAGCAAGTCAGAAACGGCTGGCCCGACAATGCACGACAAGCGAATGAAATCATTTGTCCTTATTTCAAGGTCCGGGATGAGTTGACCACAGAAAACGGTCTTGTGTTCC
>JTDE01005694.1:15870-33422 GCA_014338405.1 Paragonimus skrjabini miyazakii
GGGATTTTGATTTTCATATAAATTGAACATCACGCACAATTGTTCGCAGCTGTCGCATTCCCATAGACTTAGCAGTAAGCCCCTTTCGAAAAGAAGCACTAGACTCGAGTTTCGCTCTGATTAGAGCTCGTCAGTAGTGCATTCGGGCAACCTGATCATTACTCACAAGCGAAAGTGGTTGAGCGTTCTCATATGATAATTCGGTCATGCCTAATGTGAGGTCAATGGCGCAGTGTTAAACACGGTTGCCTCATGAACTGAATGTCCGTGGTTCAAGTCCCGGCAGTGGCGATGATATGCACTACTGACGAGCTCTAATCAGAGCGAAACTCGAGTCTAGTGTTTGTTTACGAAAGGGGCCGACTGGATAGTCTATAGGAATGCGACAGCTGCGATCAATTGTGGGTGATGTTCAATCTATATGACAAATTAATTCGTTTGCTTCGCCCCGTTAGTTAGTTCAATTTATCCAAAAATGCTAACACGTTTGTCAGGTAGGAATTTCGCCTCAAGTAGCTGTGCTGTTACTCTGTGAAACACCCGTTTGGTAACACACTCGACCGCCTTGTTCCTGATAATTCGTTCCGGGACTCAATGTTGGTGACGTGAAGTTAGCCGACAGATTGTTTGAGGCATCCTTCGCTGTTTCTTTTGCGGATAGGAGTGACTGTAATCACCTCTTATTTTTCCGTTAACTATCCGCTACATGAAGTCTGATTCTTGTGATTCCCCTCATTGACGGTGAATTTCTCTTAATAGTTCAATGGGTAATAGCTGGTACACGAAGGCACGCTGTGTCATGCACGCTTATTCTCCAGCGGCCTCTGGTGTTTTGCTATAACACTGATCCGCTTCCAGCCTCCAGCCTAAATTATCTTAGCTTCATATTTTGAGCTTCTTTCTTCACACCCAACCTACCTAAACCTGGCGAGTTCGTTGACTGCATTTCTGAGACAAGTTTTAGTTCTCCCCATCCGTTATCTGAGTTCAATTTCCCTCCACCATCTTGACCTGTCCGTCACAGGAGGTGTGATTTTTGTGTCACGCTACCATCCTCCTATAGTTGTGACACCACATACCTGGCGGTTTCAAACTCCTAATTGCTAAAGCCAACCTGACAATAACGATTTCCCCTACCCGTTTCTATCTACTAGGTACTGAAATCGTTCATGCTCACTGATCACCAGGTCCAGTACACCTAATAAACGTCATGACCTCGGGCGCGTGAATTGATATGTGTTGTCCAAGGTTTCCGGACTAAATGAACCCATGTGAGGAGTGTTCAAAGTGAACTCTGTTCTCGCCAATTAATTGAGGTCAGCTAGGAAAGGATTTTCATTATTTTGAGTAACCGGTTTTTGAGAAATGCAATCACCTACGCATCCTCTGGTTT
The DNA here is from genome assembly GCA_014338405.1 of Paragonimus skrjabini miyazakii. Taxonomy (NCBI): domain Eukaryota; kingdom Metazoa; phylum Platyhelminthes; class Trematoda; order Plagiorchiida; family Troglotrematidae; genus Paragonimus; species Paragonimus skrjabini miyazakii. The sequence goes on from JTDE01005694.1 coordinate 17,264, forward strand.
GTTGCCAGGGTACTCCCATTCAATCAAGCAACGAGTACGGAATCCCTCGCGTTCTAACAAAACAGCTGACTACACGCATATCAGGTGACTTCTGTTCATCGCCGGATTCTCGTTATTGTTGTTGGAATATCAGAAAGAAAGTATATCCACCTATCCAACCACCATATCGGACCCTGCGATATCAACAGCAACCCAGCGGACATAAGCCCGCGACCTCTGTCGCTGGTCTGAGTCACGTCTCGGTAACTGTTATGACAGCAGCCCCTGCCACAGTAGCTTTTAGCACGTTTCACTCGTTTTCAACGCTAAGTGTGTTCGCATATATCGTGCTCACATCTGTTCTATCAACTTCAGATAACTGCGCTCTATAACTTCATGAGAGGACATGTTCAGTTTCTTGACTTGATCAATTAGCCTGACTTTTTGAGGCCAGTGCAACCTTCCGCATGGGTAAGGCTCTCATTGCTTTTTCAGGCTACATGTGTCTGGAGGTACGTGGTCCGGATGTCACAAATCCATTGTAATGCATACTGCTGTAAGGCGGCGTCTCATTAGTTATCTTTGTAGTAGATTTGGGCTTATTGTGTAAGTTCAGCCGAATTGCAAGCACTATCTGCATTTATAGTCGTTGTTTCACTGAAACCGTTTATCAGCCTATCATTGACCATTGATCCCTGACTGCCTTTCAACGTATTGCGCCACTTGACGAGAAATCGTCTGGTGACAACTACAACTATTCTCTGGTATCTCACCGAACGCATTCAACAGTAGCAGTTACTGATCCATTCTGATGTCGTGGATTTGCAGACTTCACCACCATTGGTCTAGACTTAGTAAGTTCTGAGGCATGACGATCCTTTCATCTCTAAAGCCCTGAAACTCGCTTAGGATCTGCAAAGCCTGGGATGTTGATCTCTTTGAGCAAGTTTACCAAACGATAGCGCATTGCGAGCTTCCCTTGAGATTCCCCTTTACAGAACGGCTCCAGCATTTCTTGATTCACTATATCTCTGTTTGTCTCTAAGACTAGATTACTTGCCATAGGTTGTTTCCAACTCTATTTCGCAGGTCAGTGAAAGCCTCTCTTTAAGCTACCTGGTAATGTGTTTTGATATTCCCATCATCCCCTACTCTAATCTTTTCTGTCATCACAGCACACTACTGCTTAAAACGTTTCTTCTCCATAGGCCCAAGGTTAGACTGGCACAATCTCGTTTCTCCCATCTGGATACCATAGGCAACTGGTCTCCGAGTATAATCCCTGTCGGATTATGCCCTGACTTTGCTCTAGTGAAGATTTAATTGCATCCATTTTACCAAAACCCTAAGTGATATTCTCATCATACATCTGACTTCAGTCTTAACGGCTATAGTACACATTGGTTACATTTGGAGTAGACCTATTTCAAAACGGTACGTTTCGTATACGGCGAATAAGCACGCGTTTTTAGCTGACTACACCCAAGATGATACCCAGTGTTGCATGGATCACAACACATACCGTGTTCTTATATATCGAGGAACCATCTTCGCTCTTACAGAGAAATTCGGTACCGTCTTTCTTGTCTCAATTTCGATCAGTGATCTGCTTATAGGTCACCCTGGTGTCTTCAGTAATTTAGAATATTCAGTGACTTACTGCAAGCAGAATTTAAACCGGAAGATCCTTTGGAAGTGCCCCGTTAGTCACAGGATGGTCACCAGACTAGAGCTTGAAAGTCTACAAGCTGTCCGAAGATTCAGTGTGTAATGAGCAATACACAGACTTTTCATCCGAAACATTTTCTCCACTGAATAACACAAAATCCATCGAACCTCCTCCGAAATAATGTAGTGAGATTTTCTCGCCGAACTTCCAAAAATCCGGCAGATGAATGAGCAGGTTTCAACGAACATTGTTAATGATGAGTACTCACTTCTCATTCAAGAAGTTGAACTCTGCGTATCAAACGTCTTCATGTTGCTGATTCACATTTGAAAGTCAGCGGATCAGTGATCAGCACGGCCGCCAACAAACACGTGAGCAGGAGTTCAAATGCGGATCAGTTCGTGGTTGGCACTATTAGGGAGGTTATTTTTATTGGATCCACTGTGCGCTTTGACCGCTTAGATCGCCTGCGTTTAGACTTTCCTTTCAAGAAATCACCGACTACTCTGTGCGATGTACCGTTCATTACTGACCTGCTTGACCAACCAAAGATTTACTAAGTCGAGACGGTCGATGTGTATGCTGATTGATACCCTTGCTTTTTCTTTGCGTCCACTCTTAAGTGTGATTTTCGCCCCCTCTCAGCCTACTCGTTACAATACACTTGCTAGTCTGTTGCGTTTTGAACCTACGGGATAAAACATAGATTCAATATGAGCAAAACACAAGTCACACACTTCTTTCTGCAATTGGCTAAATGAAAGTATTACCTGGAAGCAAAAGCTGCAAACATCCGTACTTGAAATTCAATTTACACCAACCCGTTCCACTACTACTTATCATTGACAAAAAGTTGTCCAGTAGTTTTACGGGTTGCTGTAATTTCAACTCTACCGAGAAGTCTCATTTGTATGACCTTTAGTTCGTGTTAACAAGACAGTTACGTTATACCTATTTTGGTACTCGAGAATCCTGACACAACTTGCAAGCAAATATCACCAAGAGTTTGCATATGAAAATACGATTACATCTAATTTGAGATCCATGACGCAGCGGTCATTACGGTTGCCTCATGAGAAAATGCCTAGGTTATGCTCTGTTGACAAGCCCTAAAAGAGCTTAAATGTGGACCAATTGTTTCATTTATTACAGGGTTGGCTCGAAACTTTACTCGAATGCTAATGCTATCAACGAAGCTGAGTGAAATTCAATACGTATCAACCAAAAGCTCCTACTATTCATTAGGTACCAGGGTAATGCTCAAATGAATTTGGGTTTCCAGGTAAACGTGATATAGTGCATACTGTTTTCTAGGTAGATAAGTGTTATTTATACTATGATGGCAGAAGTAATGCAGTCGTTTGTTCCACATATGCCATCTTCACGATATATGCAGAAGTAACCGTGAAATGTTAGAAGTGTTAAGCAACAGCGGATATTAAGCTAACAAACGTGTGATTGTAAAATACAAGCTCATGCCCATTCGCGTTCGAGACATAGACTGACGCTTGTTATTGTCCTAGGAATTAGGCAGCGATAGTTCGTGGTCGTTAACTACAAAATAGTCAGACGTCTACAAACAATTACGCGGATATTGTATCAGAATGGCTTCCAGTTTAAAAGCCAATTGCATACTATGCTGAAGGAATTCGTGCACCCAGTGTGAGAACGCTGATCTACATATTGAAGTTGTGTTCAACCATAAACAACATGAGAAATCTGCAACGGAAAATCGTTGCTTCAGCAACGAGATTACAAGTCAATTGCTTATTAGACCGAGTGTATCAAATGACGAGGGAATAGTAAACCATGAATGAGTTAAGTTGCAGATAACAAATGTGCAATTTTTGACCGAATATTCGGAAATATCTACGAGAGTCGAAGGCCGACTGGTACATCTGTCAAATGGCTGAGCCCAACCGTGCGATTACTGGATAGAGTGGCTGCTTCCCAGAAATCCTGACAATTTGTCGAATAGCGTTCAAACACACCTGCAAATCGAGCATTGTTTCATTTCTAAGCATATAGCCAACCCTCAGCTGACAAAAACGAATAGCTGACAAACCAGACAGTGAGCATTTGGAGTGCTGTATACAGATCACCTGGAGAATAATCTCCACGTTAATAGTTTATCCTTGAATTATCCACATATAACATTCAACAAGGTGCTGCTGACGATTCTAATTTTTTTGTCGTAAAGCTAGTTGGATAGGTACGCTACTGGAGACAAAGCATCTCTGACGGAGCCATACAGGTCTTCATGTATATCTTCTTTTCTCCATTTACCAGCAGTTGTCCAGTATTCCATAAGTTTTCGTGAATAACATGCATTGTGAGATTCAAGTGTTCCTCAGTCATACTCCAGTGCGACACAATACTGAACACGCCTCATAGTATCCTCATCTGACACGACTGAATCCCCCATCCTTATGCTTAATAACATGCCAGTCTATGTTCATCAGTCCGTGGAAGCTAGTGGCTCAGCCGGATCTTCTGCCTGTCAATAAGTTGATTATGAACGGTTATCGTCTTACGATTTCAGCTGAGTAACTTGTGTCGTCCGCAATGATATTGGGTCTGGGTGCATATATCACGCTGCCTACTGTCTTACTTACAGTGAGTAAGAAGAGAGAATAAATTCAGTCATGAATAGGTGAAATGTGAAGTATATCAGTAGAAGCGTGCGGGAGTCAGATATTCTTATCACGATGCATTGGCACGTACTCAGTTAAGGTCCCATCGACACGGCATTTAACGAGACAGTTTAAAATAGTACAATGGAACGATTGCAAACAATAAGATTTTATTTAATGCATGGGATTAAAACATCGACCTCACAGTGGTATTGTGGCAATATTCACCATGATTAGCTTCTTGCACATTGTTGATGTGATGTATTTCAATAACTGCTCGTCCAACACTCACCTAGGTATGCAGTTTTGTAACTGGTCTTGAACATGCAACTGACATTAAAAATGGAACTTTATGTAACTGAGTGTAACATCAACCTGGTCTGAAATGATAAAGAATAGAGTCGGATTGGAACTGAGAATTCTCCAACCGATTTCGCTTGAAACGCAGTGGAAGCAAATTGTTTGCTCGTGGCTCTGCATATGGGATTGCCGCGAACACGTCCTCAGAGCAGTTGGTATAGCCGTTCTTCTGTTCTATGAGTAGAAATCTTTTCCATAACGTCGTTCGTTCATTACAAATAACAACGTTTTCATGCGAGGTTGTTTATTTAGTCATTAGAAGTGCTCTGCAAAAAAAACACGACCCTAATTGGGAAGTGAGGACGAAGTGGTTTTTGAGCTTCAGTCACCATCTATAAATGGCTGCAAACTATTTCATTTCAAAAATCACCCTTCTACAAGTTAATTCCCCTGAGTAAAAAAACCTTCTATATGTTGAGTTTTTGACCATTTTTGTTGGATGAATCTTGTTAAATGAAGTCGATGTGTTCAGTAACAGCACATTTGACAATTTGTAAGTTGTACGATGTGCTGAGAAAACGGTAGTATTAAACTCTTCACTTTCAATTTGTCAGAACTGATGAGAATTCCTAAAACTGTTATGAGATAAAGGTGGGTTGGGGGATATTATTAGAAAAATTATTATTTTTAAGTAAATGAAATGATAACATATCACAATATGCCTTCTTTCTGCCCCGATGTAGTGGTTAGAGGAAACTCAGTGTTTCAGAATTCTTTCTGAATCAGATGTCCTAATTCCGATGTTATCAATCAGAGGTAACTAGACCGTTACAGTATCTTTTTCCATGCGATCCGGTGGCTTGAGTATTACCCAAAGGCACGTGGTTGAACGATTTGAAACATAGAGTTGTCTTTATCCAGTTCATCAAGACAGCAAGAAGACACACTGTGAGATGCAGACATTTCGTTCATTATCATCGGTTGATTACATGAAATATTCGGTTATTATGGGTTTAGCGTAAATCGACTCGACGCGGGTCAGCAAACCAACACCCGAACAGAAATCCGACGTTTTCGATCGCGAAGCTCTTAATCATAACGGGTCATATGGTTGACCTCGTCACTTCGTTTATGGTCTTGTTACGCAATCATAACCCTGAAATGTTGGCGTTTTCCGGGGCGTTGTTAACCAAACGGCACAAAAGTGCTGACGCAATCAATTTCGCCATCACGGCAGTGAAACCGCTGGCCCAACTGTGACTGCATCCATGTGACGTTCATTCATGTCACCGTTTTGCCGCCATGCGCTAAACCTATATAACTGAATGTTTTGTGTAAACGACTGATAAGAATAAACGAAATGCTTGCATGTATGTCTTCATGCCATCTTGATGTTGTTGAGCGTTTGTATGTGATAATTCAGTCGTATCTAATTTGATGTCAGTTGTGCAGTGGTCAACGGATTTGCCTCATGAAAGCCTGGCCCAAATTGAACTGTCGACAACAACAATGGATTACAACAGGAGAACAAGTCCAGTCTAGTTATTATTCTTCTGACACAGATTGGTTGAGATTTCTACCTGAATGCGAAAGCTAAACTCAAATGTGAATGCTATTCAACTTCGGACCCCAAATTACTTGCTTTTCGAGATACACATCAATAACTAAAAGTAGACTTGACTGATCAACTTGGGGAAATTTTTAAAATGCTGTGTTGCGATTGTAAGACCATGTATATTCTCCAGGAATTGATAATCAAAAGTGGTTTGCAGAAAATGCTTTATTGTATGCTGAAATGGCAAAGTAACATTTGATATATCGATGCGGTTTTCACTTATTAATGATCGCGGATGTTGCCATGCGATTGATTCCACATACACAATCCCCTCGGTAGAGTCGGAAGTAGCCCTGTAGAAGATAACAATCACAGTTAATAGTTGTTTTCGTTATGCATACGCGAAATTTTACACTTACAACGCGAAGTTACTAACATGCAGTCACACGTTTCTTGCCCCAGCGTACGATCGGTGTTTGTTTGACTAAAAAATTGCGAGCAGCGTTATGTGCAGTATTGATTAATTTACAAGATCGTGCTCTGTGCAGTTTGCCTCAAACCAATGCATTTTCCACACTCGACACCAAAGATAGATGCAAACCACTCAAGCAAAAATGAATGTTCAATGGTTACACAAAATGCATTTGGATTGACTCACTTTCTCGCCCCAATCGGTACCCCAACTGTTCTTTATGATCCAGTAGGGTTTATCACCCTCCGTGTCATAGCCAACGGTCAACACGGCGTGGTTCAAGTCCTCATCCGGACATTCCTCACGAGTCGGATGAAGTATTCCGCCCTGGTAGAGCTGGAAGATGAATGAGCGAAGTGTGATATCATGCACAGTTCCATCAAGATAGTGATAAACGCATTATTCACTTCGAACAGAGCTTACCTGAAGAGCTACGGCATTAAGGAGCGTACTCAACGGTCCGTGTTCTGCGAGATAAGCGACGTGCTCGTCCTCAGATGCCCCAAGAACAATCGCGTCGTCGATTTTGGCCAGCAGTTTCTCCTTGTCCAGCGCACACTTTTGTTCCACACCAACATAAGGATAGTCGTCTTGAGATTCCAAACCACCCATATCCATGATTTCCAGGTATGAACTGGCAGGCCATCCACCATTGCATCCTTCGGCCGCCTGGTCACAATCGACCAATTGCTAATCAGGTGCAGAATAATAGAATATTTGGAAGGGTGGGTTATATTTCATGTAGTCTATGTGCTTTCACGTAGTAACAATCATTCATCTGCAAGTTCAGTTAGTAGTAGGGACAAAATAGTGAAGTTTGAATGCACAATGTCCGATTGCATGTGGGTGTATGCAGTCGATGAGTTCAGTGTTGTTTGGTGTTCAGTTTCGTCTGGACAATTTACGACCGCCCATTTGTAATTGGAGTCACGCCAGACAGAAAATGGCGGTGATCCAGATAGCTAAATATACAACTATCAAACCAACTGTCCGAGGTTATACCACGTGTGAATGAGTGAAATGAGTGTGCAATTGGTGAGCCAAGGCAACATAATCAGCACGAGTTGTTTCAAAGACTGTTGCTCACGGTTTTAGTAAGTTTGAACTGATTTTTATGTGAACTGGACACACGATTACATGGATGGTTCGCATGCAGACAATCCATCTATCAATTATGCAACAAGTACCTGTTTGCTCAGACTGACAAGCTGACCGGTTTTGATGAACCATTGACCTTCAACATTTCCCGCAGCCGAGAACGCCCAACACGAACCACACTGGCCTTGATTTTCAACCGGTGTCACAGCACCCTTCTCCCGCCAGTCCATACGTTCGGGAGCGGCTTTGAGGCCAGTAGGTCGCACGCGTTCCACTTGGGGGTTGATTGGTGGATTCAGGTACTTGGCCGCAAATTCTTCAGCTACACGAACGCAAATATCACGGTCAGAACATCATCTTATACTAGTCGCACGATACTTACGTGTCAAATCAGAGAATCGTGTCACACCATACCTAGCTGTGCCCTGATCTCTCAGCTGATATTTCTGTGCACGCACCAGATTGTCCTTGAAGATGGCAAAGCGCTTTTCGTCATCTGGATAGGTTGGGCGTCAGCCTGTCTAACGAAGTATGCAACATACCTTCATTCGCATAGACCTTCCCATAGTCACGTTTGAACTGTTCGTACAACTCGCGCGCACTGTCCGGTACCTGATTTCAGGGTTATAATAAAGTTGGAAATAATCAGTGGGAGAATAAGTATCGTTCGTGGTTACGAGTTAACATGTATCTGGAGTACTATGGATATTATTAGGCGAGGTAGACAAAAACTTATCTACTTTACATTTCCCCGGACAGTACTTACCGCGATAGCGCAGCCCACGAGTAAGACAAAGCAACTAACAGTAAACAGCCGCATTGTTCTGTCTGCTAACTCAAACACAAACGCTGTCAATTTATTATGATTGTATGGGGTAAGGTTCAATAGAAAAGAACATATACCGCGGATTTCTAACCTTGTCAACACGACGAGTGAGCAAAGTTCACCAAACTGGTTTTTCTTATCGCCACGTAGACACGTACACGTGGGTGTTGACACGTATACATTTGATCTACACTGAATAACGTGTTCGTCTAGGCCTGACGAAGAAGAGAATATATCAATTTATTCTGTTCTAATTTCATCAATTCTTTAACCATCTCTCGTTTCCTCAAAAATTCGATACATTTCCATTGTTGATTTTGGACGAAACACTGTGTCTGGCAACAAACCGGTGGAATGCTCACAAAAAGTATTCTGTACCTACGCCTAGTTTTACTTATATGTACACTGCACTTGCAGAGAGACAAGTGAAAATATATCCAACTTGTTTTTTTGTTGTTCGCTCGTGTTTGACGAACAGGGAACCGAATCAATCTATACCCACAGAAGTAAGTGCTGACTGAAAGACCAGGAAACGATCCCCAATTTTAGGTGTCAAATGTTGACCCGCTGACGGTTTGGCATTTCAAATCCCAGAGTTCACACAATTTTGCGAGAACTTGTGGATTGCCGAGGTTCCTTACAAAACTCAGTAGCGTTGATACATTTCTGATAATACTTGAGATGCACCAACATGCCTGTTTTATGCATGATGGTCTTAGATAAATAGGCGGGTTGTAAAATGTTTGGCTGGTAAACGAATGGGATGTTTTGTATCATATGGCAGTGGACACCGTTTCAATCTTCCTCCGACTTGTAGGATGCCAATTTCTAACAAGGGATTAAACGTCCTCAGGGTGATTACAAGACGTTTAGGACATTTACTGGACTCTTTTAGCGCACGCTTTATAATCGTTTCGATTCCGAGGTTGTACCACTCATACTATCTCCAACGTGGCCTCTTGGATATCACTCGACCTCAAGGATCTCACTGCCCAGACTTCTGTCATCCTGCTTGGTTTTCACATCAAGTATCTGTTAAACCGCAGAACAATTGTTATTCTACGTCGCAGCATCTTCCAACTAACACAGCTGGCAGACACATCAAACCTTGAACTCGCCGGTACGCAATGGTGAATCCAGATTGCATGCTACCTCAGCCATTCTTTCGGAAATTCATCTAGTGTCTTCGGTACAGTTGGTCATTCTGATTGTTTCCGCCCCGGAAAGTTAGGTTCATGAAACCATCGATTCACTTTGCGTTCATCGTGTGCACGTGTCCTTCTGCACGCCAAGCCCGCATCGTTCTGTGATGTTTCAACATATCTGCACGGTGCCGAGATGAGCACTGCTCTGTTGTTGACAATCGGTTTGCTATGAATATGGTTAACTGCTTGGTTGTAGAACAAACCAGCTTCAAGTTTACCATCGAATCTACTGAAAATGTCAGACCGGACCACAATTCAAGTTCTTCCATAGCCTGAGTGGCTAGACGGGCGACAAGAACCGCTGCCGTCAGTTCTAAACAAGGAATCATAACCGATTTGATTGAAGAGACACGATACTTTTCTATCTAGATGGAACACATGATATACTCATCATCGCTTTCGATCCTAACACGAACTACTGCCCTATGACCCAACTCGGATGCACCTGAGAGAAAAGTGTAGTGTCGTATCCACAGCAACAAATGCCTTTGGTGTGAGTGGACGTGGAATTTGCACCCGTTCTAATGAGAGGATATTGGGAAGAAAGCTGTGCTATTCACTCATTTTCGTCCCGTCTGTAATCTCATCTCAGTTCATATTTTTACTCACAAACGGCCGTAGCAGTAGTTTGCCTGGAAGCAGTTCAGGAGCAACAAATCCCAAAGGCTCATAAATGGATGCCACAAAGGACAGTAGGACTGTCCGAGTGCATTCGGCGTCGGCTCTCGCTAGGCAAATGTTAGTGTAATCGCTGTAGACATTCCACACTACACAGAGGTTTGAATGTTTATAGTAGGATTGTAGGTTGCGATAAACACGGTCACTAGAAACCGAGTCGGTCGGCTGAACTGACAATGCTAGACTGTCATTGCTGATCCCCCTAGTCAAACTAAACTTGTCTTCAGACGCGGTCACTCTAAAGTTAGAGGCTAGACTCTTAACTACTTCGACAGAGTGGCAACTGAATGAGCAGTGATCCACTTAGAAGCTCTCTTGCATAATCGATGATATAAATTGGGGAAATTCATCAGTTCATTCTGTTAGCTTCCGGCTGAGTACGAAACTTGCACAGCTGGGGGAATATGTAGCTCCAAATGGGTGAAATGTCGTGCAGAATACAACCGGCTACAGATGAAACTGTCCATTAGGCCATCGCTAATATCGTAGATAGGGTTCTTGGCTGGGTGGAACATGGCTTCAACGCCAGCTACTACTGGAATACGTTCCACCCTAAATCTCATCAGAACACCGACCAAACTGTTGACAAAGCCGGGGCCATTCAGCAGTTGTTGACTGTGTGATGTATCTTGATAAGCACTTGCATAATCGAATACGACTCGGACTTTTCCTGACTTACTCGGACGCGTAACGATATGATGTGGGATAAACTAGGAACTATTCCCCCATCCGGCTTTTCGAATCTAACAGATTCGGCAGACCATTTCAAAAGATAAGCTTCGACAACTGCGGTATATAACTGATGCACCACAGAGTTTTTCATGAACATGATCCGAAGTGACGTCAACCTCTAGTAGACGGCTAGATAGCCATTGGTTAACCGTAATTTCATGGAAGTCTAATCTCTTAATGCAGACCGCGTTTCGCGATAGATGAACTCACCTGTTATAGCACATCCTTATCATCAACGCACATTGCAAGACGACAACTATTTCGCTCCGATAATCCCAATTGGTACACGCCTTCAAGAAAGGCCGGATTTTCTTTCCGTTTGCCACGTATAGCGTTAATGCATGACTTCTTCAGCTCTTCACCGTCAACGTGATCTAGTAATATCCAGCCAAGCAGGATACGCGTTGCGTACGGCTCCGTCGAATTCCCACGTCGTTGTTTCAGTGTCCAGTGGAACACTGGTACGTTCATTCCTATGAGTGTTTCGATTTAATGACTACAGTTATCGGGAAAGTTGATATCTTGGAGGTGTTTCCACTGCGTCAGCTGTTCTGAAGATGCTACTACTCCTTGGACCTGATGCATCTTCTTCACGGACCAAGCCTGATTCACGTATATGGATCTACCGTTATTTAACGGATACAAATCGTTTCCTGTTTAGGTTAATAGGAACTGGCATTCCTTTGGTAGCGTTGAAACATTGAATATAACCGACTTTGTCTGTAATTTTAGCTCTCGCAACGACTGCTCATAGACAAGAATCGCATCAGACCAGTGTTCTAGTAAGGCATTGGACAAATAATCAGTATCTATATCGGGAAGGTTAGATAGAGAATGAAAACCGTAGCCAGGATTGCTCGCCTACTGATAATCATTCGAGAACTCGACAATATCCTTCACACGTGCCCTCGGTAGGACTAGATCGCCCGAATTGCTACGCTGCAGCCCACCATTGCGCCACAGCAGCAACGTCGAATCCACTGAAGCAAGCATTCTTGCTCTTCTTTTCTACATAAACTAGTCGAGATTGGCCATCCAGCTTATACATTCCTAGACCTGTGCCAACTTGATATCGTGAAGTAGATTTTAAAATCAATTTCTCTAATGACTTTATACGCAATTTGGCTGCAGTCAGTTTGACAGTCAATACATTTTCGTCGTCGCCACTATCCTGGACACTACCGATGAAACATCCGTGCTATTTTCGCTCATCTTGTGTAGGTCACTGGGCAACTTTTGTTGAATCAACAGAAGAGCCGGATTATGCGTTATAGTAACCTAATCTTACACACGGTCGGAGTTGGTATATATATATATATATAAATATATCTTAGAATGGGCAGAGGACAGAAGAGATAAGTATACCTTTTGGTGACTTCGGAAAATTATAGATGTTAAAGCGAATGAAAATTAGCCACCAGTGATCGACACGTTCATGAAATTAAAAATCAGGGAGAATGGAGAATAATTCAGTAAACATTATTCAAACATTGCTCGTTGTTTTTCGGTTATGTGATTTGTTTTGAAATGCAAAATATTACCTTGAAGAAGAAAAAGGAAAAACTCTTCGGCTCATTAGTATTACCCTCATTTTGTGACAATTCTGTTCCAGTAGTGACCGCATTCACAAAATTCAGCTCACCAGTTCTTGATGACATTCGTTCGTTTGCAGAAAATGGTTGTCATTGACCTGATAATAGGGTAATGTGAACTCCAATTCAAATTTAACTTCACCTCTTCTCATACGCTTATAATAGTATGATACTGTCTTCGAATTTGAAGTGACGCGTCGATTGTTTTATCCGTTCCCATTCGCGACTGTTTGATACACCAACATTGCTTGATTACCATAAAGTCTAAATTGGTTTTGTGTTTTTTGGACGCCGATTGGATGTTAACTGCCCACATATCGAATTGGTTGTAAACAGTCATAATGTATCTGACTTTCATTACTTATTTTCCCTCTTTTACCGCAGTGTAACATACGTGTGTTGATATGAGTAACAGTAATGTACTACCTATCTTATCGTCCGAATTAACTGGATGATTTATCACGTGTTTCCGCTACACTGATTTATGTATTTATAAATCTGGTTGTAAATGAGAGGTCGTTTAAATTGTTTATTATTGTACTTATGAAACCACGTTCGATACCAGTATATATATATATATTTACTTAAAGTGTTAAAAAGGGGCACACACTGAGTAGTGAACGATTTATTGTGACGTTTCAAATCCACACTAGGATCCGTTATCAAACAAATAACTGTGTTGGAATGAGATAAATTTGTATATATATATATATCACTGGTGGCTAATTTTCGTTCGCTTTAACAACTATGATTTTCCGAAGTAATCACAAGGTATGTAAATCTCTTTGTTTTATAACCTAGTGTGAAATAGATTCATGATTTCATGAAAGTATAAGAGGAGAAGCATTTATCTCAACTGGATGACATGGCCCAGACAGTTACTGACTCATTGGAACGTTTGAGGTTTCCTTCTCAAACTAGGATAACACAAAGCACCACTTAAGATGCAAAGAAATTTTCAAGGATGACTGGTCGATCGATTATCGTAATTGAGATCGAAGAGAAAGTCTTTATAGAATACTGGTGGCCACGGGAGAATGATGTTTTTCATTCGATAGAATGTGTATTGTGTTGTCTGACAGGACGCATCTGCGCACAACCGTGAGACACATGGACCGAAAATGTTCCAGACGGTACACAGTACAACCGTTTGCAACCGAGTTGCCTTGAAAATGAATGCTCCCTGCTTGTTCAAAAAATCGTGCTGTGGTTATGATGAGTGAACTGTGGACGTTGTATGCTAATAGGGGTTAGTCTTGATCATCAGTTATCCGCCGGCACCATCAAGACGCGATATCACAACGCAATCATATTCCTTTACTGTTTTTCACTGAATGTGACTCATTTGTGATAGCCATTTTATGGTGCGTTCTATAGACTAATGAATCTTCATGTTAACCTGGTCGAAAAACAGATTATAGAGGAAAACACATTTCAAAGACTACCTGAGTGACTCATTCAGAACTCAAAGCAGAACGCCAGTGATAGCCGGAAAGCTAAATTTGACAATTTCTTGGAATCCACAAAGGATTTCTTTCGGTATCGACAATGTACGTTCGATCAAATCTGTAATAAAATGATCCTCTCCGTCCTGTCAGTAGTGGATGCGTTTTGGTACAAATGACTGTAAGCAGATGGATGACGCTGCTTTTCGATACTGAACTAGGTTACTTTGTTCATTGATAAAAATATTGAAGGAACGTCTACACCCATTGCTACTATGCAAGACTAAATGGAAACACAAGCAGTGGCTGTGACGTTACAATAATCGGTTCTAATGAGGGATAGTGACCCGAAACACTTTGCACGCATGCCTATTATCTCTGAGAAGTTTGCGCTATAAGCATGATCATTTTTGCAGTCTTAAACAGGTGTACTCGTGTGCAATCGTTTCTAGCTTTTGATTCTCTCGTTCTCCTCATAATTTGACACACTCAGCGTTAACTGATCCATGAGTGCTTGAAACGAACGTGTTCAAATTGTAACTTCCATTTTGTTATTCTAGCTCACAGTTTTATGTGGGAAGCATATGAACACACAAAAATCAGTGTCCGGTTTTCGTAGGTCAATCGATAGAATGATATAAAGTTACTCCATTCTACTGTATAACGGCACTATGCGAATGCATACGTCAACCCGAAATTGTCAGTGATTCCAGGCTGAAGCGCTGACGTAATTCCAGCTGGTCACTGGAATAGCCGGTGCTCCTGAGACAGGACATGCATCATCGATCAGAATACCCTGCAGTTGTTTGGCCGGTTGTTTGTGGTCCGGGCGTGTGCACAGTGTCACTTTTCTGAATTTCGCGTGAACAACTATTATTCTGTACTTGTGCCGTCCACTTCTGATCGCAGAGAAATGATCTGGCCAAACGGTCTACGTATGCGAGAAAATACAAAAAACATCGAGGTCCAGAGACATTGTTGGGCTCTATTTAAAAATATCAAAGGAAGCTGTGCAGATAGTGTACAGGTCTGACGAACGGCTTTTCTAAGGCGAGACAAACGACAAGTAGTGCGGCTAACTTTGATAGTTACACAACCCAAATCGACACGTAAATCCCGCAAAAGCCGTGCAAACTACACTAGTGTTGTACCGTAAATCAGAACGCAAGGCAATCGTAACGAGCGTAAACAGCATGTATGCAATCTGACCCACAAACGTAACACGTGACATTAAACCAGCGAACGAGTTAGAGTTAGACCAATCATAGTCGCGATGTATCACGCGAGTGTGCGAGTAGCCAATCAGATACGAGGTGAATGTAATGGTTGTACACACACATACAACACCACTCCCTTTCGTTCTGGCGTCGAGATCAACAACAACTAGACTAATTCCTTGACAAAACTTTAAAAAAACATGAAAGAAATCATTTCACCGAAACAGCAGCAGTTACAGCGTGCAGTGAAGGTTTGATCTCATGATAGAATGAACAACGTGGGCAGGCCTGATGTTCTGAGATAACACTGTTTGAAGCTGCCGATGGAGCGGATGTTTTAGCCAGTTCACTGGGAATAGATATTCGCTGATTGCATGTGGGATCCTTTCGACTTTCTGAGCTAACATATTGACCTTAGTTTATAGTACTCATCAGCTATCGCCGTTCGCAAATTCAAGCTTATGAGAAACTCTAGTTGTTCGACAAGACAGTGCCTTGATTCATACGTTACATACCACGACAGAATGGCTATCGTTTTCCCACGAATAAAACATTGTATCACATACAGCAAGCTTACACGGGTGATTATTGGAGTCATTGCAATAGAATTCAGGTCATGTGCACGAGCGGACCATGAGAGACAGGTTGGACAACGGAGTGGCACACGCACGCAAACACGAATGAAAAGGTGAAAGGTCACACAAGTCACCTCTTTTCTGAGGGTGTTTCTGCAAGCTTATCATACCACAAACGTTACG